>JANHGB010043459.1:15113-34664 GCA_026283785.1 Coracopsis vasa | reverse complement strand
CAGGAATGGAAGAATTCCATTTGCCTTCCTTCAGATGCTTCCATGCCAGCCCAGCGGATACAATTTGTTCTCTGAAAGATAGACAAAAACACTATGAAAGCCTGAAAGTGCCTTAAAAATACTTCAGAAGCAGTACATAAGAGCCAGGACTGCATTTTTAACTGTGCCTGACTAGAGGTTCTTTTTTAAGAGGGAATATCTTTTCAAATGCACAAAGGAACATAAACTAACAGTTTTCAGTAACTACTTTATGTTTAAATCCCTTTGTCTTGATGAGACAGTCAGTCAACATAAACACTTAATCTGTGAAGGTTATAAATCTATTCAAATCAAATAAGCATATCCTTTGTAGGTGGATTTAGCATTGTGCAACACTATTTGCAATTACATGCTTTTTAATACACGTTAGGAAAGAAAACATTTACATCAAGAAGTACTGAAATAAAATAATTATCAAATATTGAGTGCTTCTTTTAGAGAAAAAAAAGTGTCTTTTTTCAACATCTACAACATTGTAGAGTTCTGTTCATAATACTTGAAATTTTCAGAGTTGTGTGTATCTACAATGGTATATAATATAAGGACCATCGTTTTAGAATAGGATGAAATTAATCTTGACAGAATTCTGTCTCCATTAGTGGCTACCAGGTAATGCCTTCTCAGATCTTAAGAACAGGGCAAGTTTATAGTAACACTTCTCCAGAGCATTTTCCACATCTTCAGGTATTAGTCATCCAGATTCTTCCTGAATCAGAACAAAACCCATCACCATTTCTATACACCCCCCAATGGATGTTTCTTCCACAAGTTTGTCTAACTGAGATTTCTGAACTGATAATTCCCACACATGTGTTGAATTATTTATATTCCTAGGTAAAAAAAACAGTATGAAATATACATTTGATATTGACTCAATGTTTAGGAAAGCAAGTTTACCACAAACAGGCAGAAGAGAAGAAATAGTTTCATATGCAACTGGTAGAGCTATCTGTGGATCAAGAACTATTCCATCTTCATTAAAGAAGTCATTGTAAGTCCACTCTTCATAAGGATCTTTATCCCCTCCAAAAGACGTTGTCTAAATAAGAACAATGTTGAAAGCACACACAGTAAAAAGAACAGCTAGTAAGGCTACTAACAAACTAAATGCTGCAAGGGATTCCAGTTTTCAAGTATAGGAATAGAACAAGATCTTCTATTTGAAAAATGATTTTACTCCACTACTTTTTTTTAAATGCCCACTAGCATTTCCTACTTGGAGTGGCCACATTTCTTTTTGATGTTGCAGTTATTTAGTTGTGCACCCAAAATGCATTCTTAATTAATTTAATGGAGGCTTTCAGAAATCTTCTTGGCCAAATATTATAAGCAAACATTTTTCAAATGGATCATTTTCCTAGAAAAATAACATTCAGTGCATAAATACACTTGCCCAGCCACTTTGATCTATAAGCTGGAAGAGCCCATTCATTTCAAGTAGCCTAAAGCACTGAAGACCAGCCAGCTCTCCAGCAGTCCTGGCAGCAGCTAATGAATAAAATCACTGGTATTGTCAGTCACATTAGTGGGATTTATTATACTGAAATATAAGTGAAAAATGCTACTTGTGCCACAGCTGCACTGCTTCTAGTACTCAAATCAATTCACTCTTTACGCTGAAGTACACACATATTCAAGGAAATTTTTATTTATGGAGCTGTGGGTTGGGTGTTTTTGTGGTTGTTGTTTGCTTTTTAAATAAGCCCATTAAATACTGCTGGAGAAATGGGAGAAAAAAAATGCATGCAGAGTAAACACTATTCAGACACTCAAGACATTATGTATGTTAAAAAATATACGTAAGTTAGGAGAAAATACCTTTGCTGTAAATCCATAGTTTTCTATTTGGCACTGTCTGTAAATTTCCTTGGCAGCCAAAGTATATTTACATAGTTCCAGAGAATCTAATAGTAAATCTGTACAAAGATTTAAGATCATTAACATGCTGTGAATAGAAGGTTCATACGTCCTATAAAAATGAAACATGTTTTTGCAGCACCTGCTTTTAAAGGGGCATATACAGAAATTCACTTTGGGTTGAGGTTTATTAAATATTGTTTGGAAAGTTGCATTTCCATTATGAACACAAATAAATGGTAATTACCTGGACTACATATTGTAGCTGCTTGGCAAGCCATCTCATAGATCACTGCTGGAAGATTCATGTCATTAGGAGTGATCATTGGGACATCAGCTCCTAACATATGACAAAGCCTTTGACAGGCTGAAAACAGCAGCTTCCCTGTTTCTTCATTAGAGTGACTTTCATAGAACTCCCTATTAGAAAAATGGAAGTTAGAGAAAATAGTCCTTAGAGCTTTTACTTAAGGCCACGTTCTGTTCTAATGATTTAATTCTCTTTTACCTATTTTACTTATATGGCTCACTGCAACTAGAACTTCTATGACTGAAGTGAAAAAATACAATTGAGCTTAACTTAAAGAGATATTGCTAAAGCACATAGAACATGTTAAAAAATATATTAAACATTTTCATCTGATCTCTTTTGGGGGAGGTGGTAGTAAGTTAAGTTATCTGACAATCTAAGCATGGGGCAGAGACCAGTTAGAAACTGTGACCTGGTACATACAATCAGTGTACTATAGTTTTCTGTTATCTGTGTAAGCTGACAAGTTCTCATAATGGTTATTTAATATGTCTAACTTAACTCTCACTATAAAAGTGTAAGGAATCTTTTTACTTAATAAGTATGTTATGGCAAAAAAAAAAGGCAATTTTGACAGACAAAAAACTCTATGCTCAGCCTCTTGCTTAAACACTCATTTAAAAAAAACTAAACTAAACCAAACCAAACTCCCCTTTCCTCTGCTCTCCATCTACTTACTTCTGCAAGATATCAGAAGTAGCACAGAAAAGGCCATGAGAAGGTATAATCTTAAAAACCTCTGCAGTTTTACCTGCATATTTTTACAGCCTCTTCAACTTTTCCAGCATCCAGTGCTCTCCAGGCCAGTTTTTCTCCCAGTTCTTGCTCTGACCTCTGCAGGAGCAGAGCCAGTTTATACAGCCTTGATTCAGTAGAGCGGTTCTTGCTTTTACCATCTTCTGAACTACAATTCACTGTTTGTGCTTTTCTAGACTTTGACAGAGATCTGGCAGTCTCATAAGCTTTGAAGTGATTCTCAAGAAGCTCAGACATCAGTGAAGGATTCCTAAATTCTTCAACTGAAAGAAAGATATCAAAATCTTCCTGCAACAAAAAAGATTATATATTTGTATTCACATGACTTCCTTTAAAAATGTTGGCTTTTTTCCTGTTAAAATGGTTTTATTTCCTGTTTCATTCTTAGAGGAATGCATTCAGTACAAAGCTGACTTTACCAATTTCTGCCAATTATTGATTCATGTAATGAATGAGAGAATTGTGCTAGGCAGTAGGTAAGCAACATAACAAAACCTGAAGGCTACTGCATGCTCAAATGCTCTATTAAACAGTTTAAGTTTGCAAACCGTAATAAAATCTCATTAAATATTCCACTACTCTATGATGGGCTTTTTGAACTCTCAGCAATTAAGAATTTGGGAGAGTATCTAATTTATTTGGTTTAAATGGACAACTGAGTTCTAGTAATTGGGAACTTTCCCAGGCACTACTGAAATTGGTAATTAGCCTCAGAATCTGTTTGAGCTCAACAATAAAAACAACCTCGGCATATAAGTTGTAAATACAATAAATTCTTAATATCATCCATGTTATAAGAACAATTGGAATAACTACAGTAAACTAAAAGCAGTTTGAAATTACAGATACTTACCTGCAGGGTAGCAAGTGTTTCAAACATTCTTAGGTTTGCTTCACATTCGTCTTTCTTCAGAGGATTGTCTGTAGGAGGAGAAAACCAATTACTTCCTGACTCCATTTACAAACGAAATGTAAGACTTCTAACTTGTAGCTTACCTTTTTGAATGCTGAACAGGAATTTAAGGACTTCCACAAGTGTCTTAGTCATAAACATCTGTGTTTTGTGCTGTGGGAAAGGAAGAGGTTCATGTTTCATTTGGTCAAAATGTTGCCAGTAACAGACAGTGACCCTCAGGTTTCCACTCTGTTAAAATACTATGCAATGCTCTACACACATCTTAAGCAATAATTATCAAGTCTAAGTTACAAGCAATTGAAAAGCAAGGAAACAGAAAGTTACTGTACAAAGGCATCCTTTATAGAAATAACAAATATTTTATGGCTGTAATATGTACATTCTCCACAGCCTGTTAGCTCTCACTGGTGTTTTGAAAGTATCCACCCTTCTCCCTTTGTTCTTGCTTCCCTTGCCCAGAATGACTCCCTAAAACAACTGTTAGCAAAAATATGTGGGACTAGAGGTATAATAATGCAGCAGGGTTTATGAATTATGGATTGAATTCAGGTGGCCATGCCACTGTGTGGAGATGCCTTTAAAAATAACACAAAAAATTATATAGTATATAAAATCCGAATAAACTCAAGTTGGAAGAGGCTTCAAGGTGACCTAGTCCAACCTTTTGCTCTAAGTAGGATCAGTTCATCATTCCTTTTTGCTGGAAAACAGAGTTTTTACATTTGCATCCCATACCTTTTTTAAGCATCTAGTTAAGAAGATTATTTAGAATAACTTGTGCGCACACTTTACAATGTGAAATGACTCGGTACCTCTTCAGCATTATCTGCTTTATTCTGCAATACCAGTGTTCCCCATAGAGTCAGTCTCTCTGCAACTTCCTCAGCTTCAGCAAGAGTCAGAGATTTTAACAAAGTCAGAGATTCCTCTTCCTGAGGAAAGAAAAAAACCAAACAAACAAAAAGTAAGCCAGAAATAATCAAAAGAAAAGGGCATTTGCTTTTGGAAAAGCTAAGTTATGTGTATGTCCTCGCTTTGAGACAATGGTTATGATTATCAATAATACCAGGTGCAAATAAGGCAGAACAAATGTTAACATGAAAACACTATTTTGCAGGGGAGTTAATCTGGTTCCTTTAACCAAAAAGCCTCCTCTTCAGGTCAAAATGATTCCAATAACATAACTGGGGACCACCACAGGGTATAAAGGTAATCACACCTAGTATAATGTAGCAAGCAAACTTAAATATTCCTAGTTAGGATATCAATATAATTCAACACTGTATGTCACAAGATGAACATTTAGGTGCTCTCAATATTAAAGGGGCAGGTCTGTACTCCTATGGGGTGCTGTTGCCCTAGAAGAAAGCATTTCTCAGAAGAAAGAATATTTCCCTTTTTTTTTTGTTGTTGAAAAGAAAGCAACTTGCTCTAAAACAACTCTGGCAAAACCAGTATGTGAAAACATGTAGACATTTCAGTTCCAAACTTGTCATGTGTATTGTAGGTCATAATTTTCATCTTTTGCCACAAAAGAAGGATGGCTCATGATGTTTAAAACTCTGACAAAGGTCTTATTTTCAAAGTTAAGTGTAGGCTGGTGTGTGTACAATTAATAGAACTGCAATAAAAAGAGAAAATTTTTAAAAGCATATAAGATGCCAAAAAGTAGTACAGGTTGTCCCTGTTTTGACAATAGGCCTCAGTGTCTTTAAATTGAGATGAACTGACATGAAGTATTTTAGTACCCTTTGTCTGTCAATCAGGTCTATCATCCTCAGAATGTAGACTTCCACAGTGGGCAACATATATGCTGCTATAATTTTCAAAGCATCCTCCAAACAAGTAGGGGTATCTTGTTTAAGAATGTATTTCGCTAGTCTCTGCAAGAAGAGAACAAATATGGACATAAGTTTGTTGATGTACAGGATAACAAAGGAATTCATTTACACACACTACTTCTGCATTGTCATTGTATAGCTTGTACCAAGCAAGTTACCTAGAAGCTTAAAACTTTTATCTAGAGAAAACTTGACTAGATCATAAATGGGAGAAGATAAGGCTTGGGGAAGAGAATTATCCTGGGAACTCTCACCATTCAGGGGGCTCAACCGGCTCCACAGGATGGAAATAAACTTTTGAAGAAATACTGATGGGTTTTTATTATCAGTGCTGTACTAATCAGGTTGGGCTAAACTAATCTGCTAATTCTTAAAAAAAGAGTGGGCTTTCAGGCAAAAAATGTGTGCCAACAGGACAAGAAAAATGGATATTGATAACAAGTGGAAGCTATCAGCTGGTATGACTTCTTAAAAGCCTGGCTTCTAATACTCCATTAAAATACATGCAGATAAGCATAGAGAATTTTGTTTACTAGAGGTAAGAGTAATGCTGATGACTTACCATTATCATCTGTTTATCCTTTAAAAGATTAGTATCTCTTATCCCATAGGCTCGCAAAAGCTTCTTCATCTCCATCAAGCGGTAACTTTCCTGCAGTAACTTTACCCTATGGACAAATCAGACTATTACTAATTAACTACCTACAGCTGTGTGATTTAATCATCATCCCACATCTGATACACAGTATTTCCCCTCCATCCTCCCTCCAAAAATCAGAATTCTAATTGAGAGTACACACAGATCCAAGGTGTAGACTGTGGGTTCTGCCTTACTTGACATGATTCATTTCCAAATGCTGTTTCACCAGCTGCTCCACTGCTGCACTCCACGGTACCATAGCACCGTGCATTATCTGTAGAACTGCATCAAATTTCAGCTATAGAAGGAACATAAAGAGCTTATGTTTCAAAATAGGTTACAAAGTATTCTATTGAATTATTGTTCCCATGTGATTGATTCGTTTAGGCAAGCAGTTTATTTCTTTGCTCATTTCCACTTTGCAGAAACGGCTTTAATTATCATAATACGATGTGTCAAGTTTGATTAGAAAATCTTCATAGTAGTTAATAACACTGTAGAGCTTTCATATATTTGAAAGTTGGTGAGTTTTCCATACGATGACATCAAAACTACAATTAAATTCTCAAAGAACTTCACATGGGAGATTACTAAAATAGAATAAAAGTACTAAAAGAAAGCTCCTCCTCATGCAAAAATGCACTAGTGTGCTTATGTAAAAATGATGTTTCAGTCCGATGTGTCAATGATGCCTATTTCATAAAATATACTTACATCTGTATCAGAGATACAGCCAATGACAGCTATTGCCTTTGCCTCCCATGCAGTTTCAAATACTGAAGTAGATCGTGTACGACAGCGTTCTAGCAAATCCTGTGTATTTTGATAAACATTATTAGTATATTTGAGTTCAGAAAAGACAAGATTCTCTTAAAATACAGAATAGTAATTATCAATAAGTTCATTGCAAGGAGTAAGCTGGTCCTGAAATTCAAGTGTAAACAAAAATGGCCATCAGATTTGTTTTCAGCTTACTCCTGCTTAAATAAGTTTCCTCAAAAGGAAGGGAATCTGGATACCTTTATATACTGGAGAAGGAGTTCATCCTTTTGTAGATTATGTTCACATAGGTAGGGTTTTATAAACTTCTCCAAAATGGATGGGACAAGCTCTGGTGCCAGAATTTTATCAAACATGCGAAACACAATAGTAGTTGCATTTTCCTGGGCAGCAAGTGGAACAGCGCCATGTTAGAACATCACATATGTAAAGGATCATGTACTAACATCTCTAAGAAATAATTCAACATCCAGCATCTACTGAAATCAGTTGAATGATTTAAAGAACTAGCATCCCTCTTTAGCTCAAATAAAAGCTTTCTTAAAGTCCCTTATTGTTCAGTTGTAGCTCTGATTTCTCTTTTGTTAATGCTTGCTCTGTAATATATGATCTGTAATTTAGAGCAAATCATGGAGTTTAAGTCATACTTTCGCATAGTATCTTATCACATTATGTATTTATACCCACAGTTGAAACAAAATTTCTAACAACCATAACATATCAAATAGTCTTAGTGGTTTATGAACACAAGTTTATCCAAGCAATCCCTCAGAAGCTTTAAATACTCCAACTTTAAATTGCATGTGACAAGATTTTTCTCCTTCCCAAAACAATCCATTACTCAAGAGCACATTTGGAAGTGTCTGCAGAATTACCTTTTCAAAATCAGAAAGTGCCAGCCTGCAGTTGTATTTTCGGTACAGATTTATTAGTTCTTGTAAATCATTTACCAGCTTCTTTAACCTATGCACCTCTTCACAGTCAACACATCTCTGAAACAGTGTTTAGAAGTGACATGTTAGAAGAATTGCTACAATCTTCAAGATCATTACATTACCATTAACATAGAATATCAATGTTTCCAGTGTTTAAAATGCACAGCTGGTTAGCTTTGAGTTTTTCTTTCTCCACTTTCATACTACTACTCTTAGAAATGCTAGTACACCTAGAATACATAACATACATAATTTGATTATGGTTGCACAGATTCAGTATTCACAAACTCACAGCTGGTTGATTTTAATACCTGTTTCTCCAGGCTATAACACATAGTGATTGCAATTAACTTACTAAAAACTTTAACGGAGACATGTTTCTAATTTAAGTTTTTTAATCTTTAAACTCAAGAAGATTGGAAAGAAATTCTTTCCTGCTGTGGAATTAAATCAATCTTCACCAAAACCAAAGTGACCTAAGTATCATCCACTCCAACTCTAGCACGAGCATATATTCTGAAGTCTCTTAGTAGGAATTCCTTGTATTTGTTACATTTCTTACCAAAACAGTCCAGTGGCCAGAAATTGTCAGTCCCATTTCACCTTGATTTCTACTTGTAAAAAAAACCTCTGCCATTTGGAGTCCATTTTCTGGCCAATTTGCCTGTCAAAAATAATTGATATTAGCAAACTATACCATACATAAAGAAATATAAGACATGCAAAGTGTCTGCAGAATGACTTACCTTATCAGAATGACTTACCTTATCAGTTAATTCAAGGTTTCGAGCGCCTTGTTCCAGCCATTTTGCTAATATTTTCTGAAAAGAGCACAGTTATAAGTAGAGCTCTACTATCTATCAAAGCAAAATCTGCCATTTGAAATTTGTTTTAAAATAAATAACTTAAAATCTAAACTGTAGGTAAAGAATCCCTTTAAAAAAAGAGGAACAAAGTTCTGGCATTCAAAAATAAAAGTCTTAGGTTTAACTATAAAATTATCTCAGCCTTACCTGTCCTTTTGGCACTACTCTTCTTAAGAAAGGGATCACAACATTTTTAAGCCACACACATAGTTCCTTCAAAGGAACAGTGACACGGATGGCATTAATCAAGTTCTCCAGCATTTTTTCATTGAAGCTGCTTTCAAAATCTGCCTAAAATATTAAAACCAGAACAATTTCAGATATAGGGAGTATTTGTTTTACCTGATATTTTGTAAAGCTGTTTCGTTAACAGGAAGATGTGATAGATTTGAGAAATACACAGAGAAAAATCTCAGTAATCATAGACAGGAATTAAAAGAAATAAAATAGCCCTATTCAGAATAACTAGAGCTTGGTCTTCTTAAACAAGGCAATTGGAGCAATTTCTTTGCAAGTTACTGTGGCAGGATCATGTCCTATTACTTTAGCACTTGTTCTATAGTTCTGACCTGAAAGTCCTGCACTAAAGAATGTAATAGCCCATAGCCATTATTATGAATGTGTCATTCGGAGTAAGGAGTCTATATGATTATTTTTAAGGGATTTCAAGGTAGTCAGCAAACGCCCACTTAAAACTTGAGAGCTGTGCTTGCAATAAAGTGAATGGGAGATTACAACCCCCACAAAATAAATCAAAGAACTGTCGTCCTTCAGACCTGGAAATATGCATTCTGACATCAGAAATACCAGTTTATTCCTAAATCAATAAGAAGCTCAGCCTTCTAAGGAGCTAGGTGAACAGGTAATCATTATGATAATGGATGAGATTCTGCCATAAACCTTTGCTTTGAGGAGCAGTTTTGTAATGGCATAGGTCTGATTCTCTTACGTAAAGCTGGAAAGTTTGAGACTTAACATCCTCCATAAATACCAAAGAGATGTCTATACCATCTCACCTGGTGCCTCAGCCAGAGGTATTGTGCACAAGATAAATTTCCTTCTTCTAGCTGAGAAAGGATATTCTTGAAAATGTCTTCACTATTCAAGAATTCTGTCCAAGCAATGCCACTAGAAGTAAGAGGAGGGAAAGAAACTGTTACAGTTATATGTCAATATTAAAGAAGCTGGGGAGGAGAGCCTCAAACCTTTTCTAGCTAGTACTATTTACTGTAAGAGACAACAGCAATGTTAGACTATGTGCATAAAATCACAGCCCCTTCTATATGCATTAAACAAAACCCCAAAATCTATACATGATAGTCCATATGCAATAGGCAATACATGTTTTCAACATATAGGATGACTCAACTTCTCTACATTCTGCCTTCTCCACAGTAGAGAGGGAAGGATTCAAATTTTAATGAACCAAACTAAAAAATAACACCCCCCTTAACTTCAATTACCCTTACAATTAAATTGACTTCAAATCTTAATGAACAAACAGAAACAAACCTGAATTTCTCTAGTCCAAAAGCTCCATAGAAAGTTGTAAGCCTTGCCTGAGCTCTCAATACCTGAATGCAGACAAGTGATTTAAGGTCAATGTTTGGACAGGCTTTAAAACTCTGCATTGTCATTGCTTATCATACAATACTGTAGAGTCAGGAAGTTTGTCCTCACCTCAGTTATGGATACTGGGGCCCCATCAGATGATGGAGCAAAGGTTCTATCATCTTTCTTCAAAATCTGAAACAAAGACATGAAATGGACAACTCAGTACATGCAGAACATGCCAAACAGTACTACAAATTTAATAAAGACATGAGCCAAACTTAGTACCTCTGTAAACTGGAGTCTTTATTTTACAGTGTTAGACTCTGAGTGGATTTCTACATGTATGCAGGATCAGACAGATATCAAATAGAATGACAGATACATGTTAAGTCAGGAAAGACTAAAATAACGAAAACAAAAAAGGTGACATATGTTAAGCTTTTAGTCCTAAAATTAGTATTTAAAAGGTACTTAGAAATACTACTCCTCAAAACAAAAACCTGTTTTCTGATGTGAAAATAAAACTGTAAGCTCCTTTTTGCCCTTAAGCAATAGCAAGAACAAGACTGGAACAAGCCTTGTTTCTTCTTCATGATTGGTAACATACAATTTATAATGCATTTACTTTGTGAATGACTGTCTCTGGTTTGCAGATGTCTCCCTTCTAGAGTTGTACAGAAGCATAATAGGAATGGACGAGTATAAACAATTCAAACAAATAAAACCCCTTACTCTGACTTTAGCGTAGCTCAACATTTCTTGAGTGGTTTCATACAGTGGCCATGGAGCATTTATGCAGTAATCCACAACAAACTGGCTATCCTGTTTGCCCAAGGAAACAACTGAAATTAGTTCCAAGCTTCTTTATCATTTAAATTATTTAATTAGAGAAAGAGGGTAGAAATAAAAAACATACCTGAATTTTTTGCAGGTTTTCTTTGGCTTCATTCACAAGATCCAGCCAGACCTCGTGACCGTAACTCCCAACAGAGGCTGAAGCCAGTTTCTCTAAAATAGTGTTTGCTTTCACTTTATATACAAGCTGTTTAAAACCAAAGGAACAGAGTTTTCAATCTCATGCAGTTGAGTTTTAAGCATACAGCCTTCAACTGAAAACTCCACATTTGTTCACTGTGTTTTTGAGATACACTATGTCCATGTACATTGAATGACTTCATTACAAAAATGGATTACCAATTAGTAACAAATGTGGTGTCTTTTTTTATCTCACCAGCTAACCATTAAAACAAAACAAAAAAGGAGAGGGAACATTCAAATTTCATTATTTGAATAAATCAATTAATGAAGCCAGACTATGTATTTTAGCAACACCA
The DNA here is from genome assembly GCA_026283785.1 of Coracopsis vasa. NCBI lineage: Eukaryota > Metazoa > Chordata > Aves > Psittaciformes > Psittacidae > Coracopsis > Coracopsis vasa. Next base: position 22,836 of record JANHGB010043459.1, on the reverse strand, counting down.
TTTCTTGCTGCTTACAGGGACAAATGTGCCTTCTCCTGATCCAGCAGTGCTCATTTTGATCAGAGGATTAGTTCTGCACCACTTCTCATTGCAAGGTTTGTTACTTATTGTAAATAAAACCATAGTTCACCATGCAGTCATCTAATTTTGAACCAGTTTCAAGTATAGCAAGTTGCTTTGTAAGGTAACAATATAGGTCCCCTATATTTGTAATATTTTTAATACTTTCTGTTGGACTACAGGGCAGCAACCTTACTCATAAATTCAGTTATACTAATTAATGTCCAAAAGTATTTATCAAGAACAAACAACTTACCTCAACATCTAGTCCAAACTGAAGAGCAAAAGTCTCTGCTTCAGTGAATTTGTGCTTATGAAGTAAGCGACTGAGCCTAGGGGTGAAGTGAAGTTTATTAGGTAAATAGAAGTGCCAAACCACAGATAAATAATAAAATAGTAAAACAGTGATTGACAGAAATCAGTACCTATTTTCTGGCAAGGCTTCAGTTAAACTTCGCATCACAACAATAGAAACTGGGCCTTCAGAGGGTCTGTGGATGAGAGGGAGCTATGAGTTTATCAACTACAATTCTATGTAGAAATAATCTGCCATTTTAATATAATAATGATCTAGTAAAAACCAAAACATTATCTTACATCTGATGTTTTTCATGAATTCCTTCCAAGAAGTATATTGTATCCTGTAGTGTGCAATAACAACATTAGGTGGTAAGGGAAATCTGTCATAAGGAAACTTCAATTGTAATGCAGCATTTCTTAATCCAGAAACAAACTCCTGCTCTTCTCTGATAAATTTATAGGGTTTTTTAAATAGTTGTGTTATTTCCTGGATAGTTTCCACTATCTAAGATTCCTGAAGGCCTTAAATGAACACACTGAAACCCCTCAGCTATCCCAGTTGAATTACCGTCAGGACACTGTCCACAGGAGTGAATGATCTTCTCAAAATTACACTCTTATTTTGTCCAACCATAAGCAGGTTGCACTGTACCCATCTTCATATCTTTTAGAATAAATCCCAAATAAATCCAGAGCATTTCTCTACACTAAGAGAATTTAAAACTTCATAGTTTTTAGCTGTAACAGCCACAAGAACAACTGGCAGTAGTATTAAACATTGCAATAGACTGTTCAGTTTACTACATATTGTATCTTTTTCTCCAGCTCTGGGGACATAATTTAATCTTTGTATCATTATATAGTTTTTCTGTAGTTTATAGCACAAATTGGTTCTAATCTAAGAGAATAACACAGTACCCTCTGTAATAATTCTACATATTAAGACAATTACATTTCTTTGAAGAGCAACAACAAAAATCATCTAAACCTACTGTGCCAATCCCACTTTGAACAAGTGAAGAAACGACAGACACTTCCAAAGAATAGAGCTGTTGCATAGTGGGCAATGCAAAAACCATGAGACTTCTCATCTATCAAAAAAAAGGGGGGAAAACAAACAAACAAGTCAGTTTAATTTTTCTCTCTGATGTTTGCAGAATCATTTCTTTATTCTTACAGAGTCAGATGGAAGACACTATTTTGATAGGTTTTTATGATCTCTACATTTTGAAAGTTTAATGAAGTTTTAGATGTTGCATCTCTATATAGGCCTATTATTTCAATGAGTGACTGTGTAACAGTTGAAGAACAGAGCACAGACAAAGTGATTATACCTGTTTGTTATCTGGTATTGTCATGACTATCAGTTTAACATTGGCAAGCCCTTGCCTAGGGAACAAGAAAGAGAAAAAAAGAAAGCAAAATTTACTGTATAAATCTTATGTTAAGACTGTGATTCTCACTTCAGAGTTTAGAAAATTTAGTTCTCCATGGAAACTGCTGGTACATTTTGAAAGCCTAGAGTGCACCTAAAAATAACAGTCTTTTAGCATTTAGAGGACATACATTTAACTTCTGACATTTTTAAGCTTTTCAAATGGATCTGATTTACAGACTGGCACAGAGCAATGGAAAGAGCCAAGAGTCTTCTCTTCTAATCTTAACTGCCATTAATTTCTTTTGCATTTTACACACAACTCCAGATTTTGGCTTCTCCATCTGCAGAATGAAGATCTTACTATTTATCTATCCAAAAGACAGACTAGCCTTTTTATAACATCAGACTTGTAAGCCATATTATATACCTTACTTTAGACAAGCATTTCCTAAATGCTACAGGTTACATGCAAGATTCCTTAGCAGTAACAACAGATAAACCAAGAAAAAGAAGAAAGCAACAAGGTTTTCTTTTCTACAATAAAAAGCTGTGGAATTATTCTGTCTTGCTGACTAGAAAGCTTTCAAAGATTTCTAAAAATTCACTACCACAGAAAATCAAGTATTTGTGGCACATTTCATGTAACTTTTCAATTTTCATAATTGGTACTATAAAGCTTTACTTACCAAATGACTGGCAAAGAATCTGACTCTGTACTTAGAAGAAATTCTTCAATATGTATTAAAGGCCAATCCCAAATTAGAGTAAGAGAATAAACATCCCACATGCTTAGGATATTCTAGATAAGGAAAAAAAATAAGATATGGATTTAATATTTTCTTCATAGAAGACATTTTTTTCTGCTTTGTCATTCCATAGCTTTGTCATTCCATTTGTTAAGCTTGCTTCACAGAAGTAGAATTTAAAAAGCAAGATCAAGAGTCTCTGTAAATATAAGCATCTCGATTTTATATAAACATTTTTAAAGCTATTACTTTAAATAGTATTTTTAGAAGCTGGTTAAAGAACACTGAAACAAAGACTAAACAGTGAAATAAAGACTAAACACAGTCATTACACGTACCTCTGTATCCAAAACAAACAGCCGGTTGTCAAGAACTTGAAATTTTGCTGCATCTACAAAATATCCAGTCAGATAAATTTAGTATTTTTCTTGAAGTATTTGAAGCAAAAAAGTATTAAAATGTACAACCAAGTATTGGAAACCTACAGATGTTTAACCCCATGGAAAGTCCCAAGACTGTGAAAAGTTTAGCTTAAACAGAATTGCGATTTAGGTAGCTAAATTAAACTCAACCATTTTGAGGCACAGTTTGGCTGTCGCTTTACAAGAAGTGTTCTACTTGGTATATGCATATTTACTAACAACAGTGATGTAACTGAAAATGTCTCAGTATTTTCTGCCATTAAACCTGAATTCTACAATTGCCTATTGAGAACAAAACACAAACCAAACTCTTCTTTACCTTTGATCAGACTTGAATCAGCAAAACTTCGAACAGACACCAAGTTATTGGTAGTGTCTACCTCCCATTTGGAGAGTACGTAATCACCTCTACCCTGTTAGTAACGGCAAAGTAAAATGGGGTTATACGTTAGAAATTTGGCCACTGACAGCTGTGTAATTGACCTTTAACTTGCAATGCTGCAAAACCAACTTAAGCTTTGTTCCTGGTGAATGCTGATGTTCAGTAGAATATATTCAGTTATTTATATTCGATTTACCCTTTTTCCTTTCTCCTTTCAAGACTGACCTTTACTACAGTAATTGTTAGTCAGCGCCCCTAAACATTTCTGGGTCTTCGAAGACCATGCTGTATTTCAAAACATCCCCTTTCCATTCTCACAGAGCATAAAACCTGAAATGTACAATGAGCCTACTGAGAAAAATCACATTGAATTCAACAGGCTTCAGTCAATGAACTTGGGTTTCTGTACTTAATTCATGCTTAAGGGATTTGTTGAATTGGGATGTTAATTGTTACTTTGGCAAGCCTTCACGGAATGTGAATTTGATTAGAAGACTCACAAATTTTGGCTTTGTGTCTGAGCTGAAGAACAAAGTCCTTCAGACTATCTTGCACAGCCTGCAAACACAATTACTAAGGCCATGCAACCAGGGTGAAAATATTTTTCCCCCATCCATCAAAAAAAGAGCAAGTTACAAGAAATAACTATGGACAGGCTGCACAACTCGTAACCTTTAAGTTTACAGTGAAGGAAATGAAAGACAAAAAGTCCTAGTGCAAAAAAGTTAACTACCAACCAGCTAGAGACAAATTTTGTTGCGGGTCAAAAAACACCATCACTGATCACATAACAATTGCTACAAACACATTTATATCACTTACCCCAACTATCAGATGGATTTTGTTCACTGAGTTACTTATCACAAAATTCTGACAGCCAAGGCTGTGATATTCTTCTGTGGAAATGAAAGCTGTCTTTATCTGTCCTTGTAACTTGTGGGGTGGAAGATGAAGGGAAAGCAAACAAAAGGTGAAGGAAAAAAGTTGTTTATATGATCAGTAGATAAAGCCTTGAAATGCTCACTTTTCCATGTATAAAAACATTATAATCGCAATTGAGTTGTAATAATAAACTGGTAAGTACTCGGTGAAATGTACACAGCAGTTTTGTTAAACTCTGAACTTAATACCTATATTACAAGTTACCAGGTTTTTCTTACTTTCTTTGCTGTAATCATATCCATCTTGTCAAGTGCTACATCAAAAAAACAAAACAAAACAAAGAAAATATCAGTTAAATAAACTTTTTCAGAATTGAGAAAAAGCCCCTGAACTTCATCTAGGATAGTTTAATCCTAACCTGGCTCTGCTGAAAAACACTTTAGCTGGGTTCTTTGACAGGGTTTATTTCTATTGATCACAGTATTAAGTTACAGAAAACTAACTAATAACTCTACTTACACAGTATCAAAAATTTAAATGATTCCCAATATTCTTCAGTACAGCCAAGACTGATTACATCTTAAAATCCTGCTTTCATAGCATTCAGGACTCTCCCTAAAGCAGTGACTTAGAAAAACATAAGCTAAAGGAATTATTGGAGGAATACAAAAATAATTTTATTACAGTATATTGGTTTCCCCTTAAAAACAAACTGAGATCATATAGAAAATCCCAAGTCTGTATCTTATTGCCATTAGAAAAAAATGCATGAAAAACCTTTTTTTAATACAGTTCTTCATGCTTAAATGGAAATCTCAAGTGGTTTGTAGATCATCCTACCTTCCTGTGTTTTAGCAAGTGGGAGACACATAATGCAGAAGAATCCGTTTCTTGTGAGAATGAACATGTGATAAACACCTAAAAAAAATCCAATCCAAATATTTCAAACTTAAGTGTTAAAGAGCAAGTAAAGAGACTACTTGCTTATAAATAAGACAGTGAAATAACTGACAAAACAAACCCTGACGAATATATAATTTTGAAACCAAACTCTTATCACCTTCAACAAAGAATAGAATAAGTTTGTACGTTTTAGTTTTGTTAGAAATTATGATGTTTGTACGCTTCTATTAGACTGCAAATTCTGTTTTCATGACAAAACTGCATTTAAATACATTATATTGTGACAGAACAAGACTGGAAGTTTACAGAACAGGAACAACTCAAATCTGAACTCTGATAGGAGAGAGAAGGAATGCTGCCTTTAGAGTATTTAGCACAGTCTCAAAAGAAAGAGGTATTGAGTTCTGAATGTTTTTTGTTTTCTATGACATTCATAAAATAATTAATGAGCTAAGTATCTTCACAGAAAAGCATTTAGGAAAAACACATTTAATGTGTATAGTGCAAAGTAAGCTGTATCTGACTACTTATTTTGTAGTCTCTTTCCCCAGGAGAACAAAATCACAAAAATTGAGACAAGACGGGGGATCAAATTCTTACCTGCATCTGCACTATCTTTTTCAATAAAGAGATTTAAGTAAGTCTTTTCACTTGAAGATTTTTCAACCAAAATCTAAAATAGAATCAACAAAGAGACTATTAAACTATTCTGTACTTTCTTTGGAACAAATATATTGGAAATACTGATCATCAGTTTGAACTTTAAACTTTTTTCTTTCATAAAGAAATTTAATCTTGTTTACACATGCCATTCCTAAATGCACTTTCCTTATTTGTTATTTATGGGAACAAAAGAGTCGCTTTTATCTATTTGTTTGCTCAAGCTAGAAGGCATGTTGGAAACACAAGAATGTTTATATTTTTATACTTGGAAGGAAATAAAAATAGCTCAAGAAATTCAGAGAACAAAACGTTTTTAGCAAAATTGGAATAGAAAAATTACTGTACCTTAGTTAGCAAGGTTTGTTTTGAGGGTATGTGGATAAGGTGGAAATTGCCACTTCTCTCACCAACCACAAGAAATTGTTGCTCTTGACACATGCCAACAACATCCACATTAGTATCTGAAAAGTTCCATGGCAAATGTTAATTAAGACTTGGTTTTTATTAATAGGCATTTATATTTGAAACACAGGAATTAGACAGTGCCTGAGATTTCTTCAAAAGTATTTATTTTTATTAAACCAAGTACAGGAAAAGGCATAGGGGGAGTGGGTTTGATAACCATTATTCCCATTTCAGTGAAAAGGTAGTGAGTATTCTCATTAAACTTTACAGAAATAGTTATTGTATATAGAAACAGCAATCACTTTTTATTACTTAGGTATTTATTATAATACTTCCTTTTACAAGCGAGTTAGATATGGAAGATTCGTGCTATATTTTCCTATAGAAACCTAACATACATATTCTGAAAGTCAGTTTTAACTTCCAGTGGAATTCCAAATGAATGAACTTACCAAACTGAACGTGCATCAGAAGAGACTGCCCTGTACTGTCAAGAAGTGCCACTGATGTGTCAACAACAATAATAGTGCCATCCCTTGAGTTGAACGCACACAACTGCGGATTAATGGAGACCTAAGAAGAAAAAGGTCATTAAATATAGCAACTGAAACACCTTAGAAAATATGACGAAGAAGCTCTGGCAATTATTAAGAAAAACACAGCTTTGTGAATTCTACCTTTTCTGAAGATGTGATTTGAAGTAGCGTATTCACTTGATACAACGCAGTTCCACATTCATGTCCTAAACCTACAGGGAGCTGCTCACTCCCCGTGTCATCATTTGTAAGAAGTTCAATATCATTCCACATTTTTACCTACGATAAACATATGGGGAATACACTGTAAAGCGAAAGCTTTCAAAAAGTTACATGATCACACACAAGTTATTGATTTTATTATTGCCGATAGCGCTTAGGAGGCAGGACAGTTGCACAAGCCTCCTAAAAGCAAACTGCATGTTTAGAAACGACAGTGCCTCAGCAGCAATGTGGCTCCCAGCCCGTGTCCCCAGCGGGCCCGACCGAACGCACCTTAGCAGGACAGGCTCCGCACCCGAGGCTGAAGGGATCCCGTGCCGAAGAGCGCTCCGCAGCACACCACGGACACCCCTACCGCAGCTACCCGCTATCCACCATTCCCCCTCGTCTCCTCACCGCGGCCCCGCGGCCAGTGACAGACCACAGCCCGCTCCCTCAGCGGCTTCAGGCTTTCAAATTGGCGGGAACCGGGGGTGGCGCTACGGTTCGCAGCCTGGGCCAAGCATCCTCCAAACGCGGACGGCGCCGTTGCTTAGACACCGCCTAATCCCGCCCGTCTCCCAGAGTGCAGTGCGGCCCACCTCCCTCCCCGCCCCACACTTACATCCGGGCGCCTGGAGGGTTAGAGGGAGGGTGGGGCTTGTTGCCTCGGTTCGCGAGCGCAGCGGCCGCGGTGGCTGAGGGACGTTGAGCCCGTTGTGAAGGCTTTTTGAGGGGGAGCGACGTGTCGGGCGCTCGGTCATGTGGTATAATTTATCATAAACAAGGCAACAAAGGAAATTCAGTTCCAGGGTTGGCTGTCTTTAAATCTTTTAGTTTTCCAG
>JANHGB010043459.1:2962-15013 GCA_026283785.1 Coracopsis vasa | reverse complement strand
GGAAGCGGGCTGCTACGGGGCGGGAGGAGCAGAGCGTGTGTGACGGGGAGGGCTGGGTCGGGAAGCTGTGTGCGCGGAGAGACAAAATGGCGCCCGCCGCTCCTTCGGTTGCCGGCGCCATGATGAGCCGCGGGGAGGGGGTGGCCGCTTTTCGCCCATTACTTCTTTCCCTGTTTCCAGAAGTTTCTGTTTCATTTCGCTGGGGTCAGGGAGAAGTGAAAAGGCTTTATAATGGAGGTCTTGTCGTTTTCTGGTTGGGGAGAGAAATAATGTGGCTGTAAGAGTAGGCGTTTCTCAGGCTGTGGGGCGCAGGTTGCCTGGGAGGGGAGAAGAAGGGGTGGTTGGGCTTTGCTCTCTTTTCATTCTTGTAGCTTTCCCCGTCGTATATTTTTTCTTTGTTTTTGGCTATAGATGTGCTATTTTCAGTGTCAGCTTGTACTCAGTTATAGTTATTTGCCCTCATTCTCCAGTTTTTATAGTTAATATATATAGGAAGTGCCTCTGCTGTAGTTACCACTGTCCTTTCTGTTTATACACGACCTAAGAGTGTGGCTTTATTCTCTTCTAAAATTTCAGTACCCTGGTAATGTATAAAGGTGGTTGTGTGGCCTAGTAGCATACAAAGGCATTTGTCCCATGATTGAGTCAAAAAAACAGTAAGAACAGTTATCAGCTCGATGTGATTAATTTCTTTTCAGAAGTTACTAAATAGTTTTGAGTGCAAAAAGAACCCCAACAAACCCCAAACTAAAAAGCAAGTGAACGGGTCTCAAAAGTAATAAGACTCTTCAAAGTTGACTTTAAGTACTTTGTGGTCTTTAATCTGGCATTTAAAGTTATTGTTCTTCTATTTTAAAGTTCTTGTCTAAACTTTGATGAGTGGTGAAACAGAGCAAGAGGACCACAAACTTCTGGAGAAAATTAATATTTTTTAATGATTTTTTTTAAATATATATAACTTGTTAAGAATAAGATAAATTTTCTTGTAAAATGATTTGCAGAATTATGTACTTGTAGTTTTACACCTAGATCATAGGTGCTATCTTTGAGGTTCCTCTAAAGTAGGTAAGGGGCTTGTTCGAGGAAACCTGAACCTGTGGCCAGTCCAAGAGCTGAGAACAGTCTCATTGAAATCTGTCAGCTTTTTTCTGCTGTCTGTTTTTGTAGAGGTGAGAGATTTCTTCAAGGTGCATTGCACCTTAGGGCATTATTGAGCAGCAGTGTGTATAAATAATGAGACTGATAGCCTTGGAAAGTGGCAGTGGGCTCAATTTCATTTGGATACTATGTTTAAAAACCCAGTTAAGTTAGACTGTTTAGCTGGTATTCATTTTCCTTCTCCTCCTCCTCAAGTAAATTTGAAATGTAAATTTATAGGAATTTAAAATTCCTTTCAAACTTCTTGCTGACTTTAGGAATCTCAGGTGAAGGGGGCAGGCTTAGATAAGCAGATGATAGATAGAAGTGGAAGGACAAGGGTTGTGATGGCTAAGATCACAGTTAGGAGAGCCAGTTCCTGCTCTGATTGCCTCAAGTTTCCAGGATGGTGGGTGGGGTATCAATAGTATTCAGAAGTGTCATGGAGAGTGTAGCTAAAGCTCTGCTGCAGGCACAGTTTTAAGTGGTCAGTGCTGTCGTCCATATGCTGGTGTGTTTTAAACTAGATACTAGTATACCATATGACTGGAGAAGTAATTAGCTGCGTTATCTCCTTTAAAGAGGGATTTTTCTATAGGTGCATCCCTGTACAGGTGTGAATTAGTAAAGAATTGGGCAGATAAAACAGTAGTAGCTGCAATATAAATCCAAAAGATTCACCTTTAGCATGTTGTGAACTGAGTCTACCATTAATACACAATATATTAGTGACAATCTGTAATAATAATCTGTTGTGGTTTAAGAAAAGGTAGTTGCTTTGTTTTCAAAGTAATGAATATAAATCAGCATTTGAGAGGTTTTCACATGTCTTGTTCAGTTTGCAGATAGTTCTTCCAGTTGCAGCTGGTAGAAAACTATGCAAGTTTGAGTCCTTTTATATGCTAAACTATCTTCATGAATAGCACATCTGGGCCAGATTATGTCCTTAGTGAAATCTGCTGCTGCCACACGGTGTCATGAGGTTTGATTGACTGCCATTGACATGATTGGAACAACAGAGACCAATGAACCTGTAAAGGCATTGATGAAATCACAGTCACCTTCTTAGTGTGTACTTTTTCCATCCTTTCCTTTTATTACATTTTACACCAGCTGTACACATTTACTCCTCCTAGCATTGGATCACAAAGCAGTCTTGACTGCTCTACACAGATTTAATCTTCCTAGGTCAACGTTTAAGGAAAATGTGACAGATAAGTTGTTGGGACAGGTAGGTAAGTGTTTGTATGAGAATACATATAGGTCACATTTCTACAGAGATACTGTTTGAGGTTTTTCCTTATTCAAAAGTTAGCTGTCTGACACTATACCTAATTTCATTTCATAGGTCATTCCATACTTCAAAATACTATGGGGATTTTGTGCTGTGCCTCGGTAATGCCTGAACTTGTAAGGTGACTTAGATCTGTTGGGACAGCGTTGACCTTAAGTAATCTTAGTCATGTAAATGTTTAAAAGGTAAACGACTTATAAACACCACCATTTAAAGAAAAGTGTGGTTCAGAGTTTAATCTTGCTGATATTCTCAAAAACACATGGCAGAAGGGCAGTCTGATGTAGTGGGAGAGCAAAATGTTTCTATAAATTAGATTTCTTTAATGAAGTCTTGAAAAATCAATCTGTATGCAGTTACACAGTTCACTACAACTCTTATCAAGCTATTGCCTAACTACTAATGGGGTGGTTGCTCATGAGATTGTCTTTACAGTAAATAACTTTGTGTCTTCAGGGGAAGTACTGAGTAAATAGTTTTTCTTGCTTTTCAGTCCTAAGCGTTTGTTTTTAAAACTTTCTGTCCTCCTGTGTAGGGTAGTGATACAGAACGAGATGGAGTAGCCCCGGAAAAGTCTTCTCCGGAAGGAGAGAAGAAAAAGGAACAATCAGATGCCTCTAGTTCTCCCAAAACATCAAAGCCTCATTATTCAAGATCACGCTCGCGGTCAAGGGAAAGACGGCGGAAGTCAGGTATGGTTTTGATATATGCAAAGTTGCTTAGTAATGTTCTGGTATATGCTCGTAGAACTGAAATGTCTTTAAAGCTGTTTTGGAAAAAATAGTCTTAGCTCTAGTAATTTGCTAGAATTGGGAAAAAATGAAGCTGGAATTTTGTTTTGTATCTTAAATGTGTGTTATTGGAACTTTACAATTTTAGTGATAGACGTGCTAAGGAAAAAGGTTTTGTCTTTGTCCAGGGGATTGGGGGTGATGGGTAGGCGGAGGACGGGCAACACCAAGCAAAAATCTATGCTACTTTGTATTAATTTTAATTAGATATACTTAGGCTGGGATACTTCTGCATGGTTGCAACAAAAATAGAGTTATCTGGCTGAAGAATGCAACTAGAGTATGACACGGTCTAGTTTTTCACTGTCAGAGCTTAAATATATGCAAAGAACTGGGAATAAAAGCTACAGCTTGCTTTCCGCAGTAGATACTTAAATAGTGCTGTTTGTTTTCTAGATCTGTTCTTGAATTAGGGAGGTGGAATAACTGAAAGGAGCTAGAAAGATTGTAGCCAGCTGACCTCCTCTTTAGCTGGGTAAACAACAATAAATGTTTTCTTCTGCAGATACTGAAGGAAAAAAACACAGAAGCCGGAGCAGAAGCAAAGAGGTAATTAACACTTTGTAGCATTTAGGTAATTGTACAATTCATCTTAAAAAGTATCTTGTAGTAATGCACATATGTGTAAACCTATATAAATGACTTTATGGTAAGTACAAGAAATTAGAAACTTTAAGCTTAAAAATGGATATGGAGAACCTTTCATAGTGAAGCATGATTGCAGCCTTCATGTTGACAAGGTAATAGTTTTCTAGAAAAATGCTTTCAGAAACTAGTAACTTTTTTATTTTCTTTTTTTTGTTCTTTTTTTTATGGAAACAGCAGAAAGAATTCATGTGGAGAAGTAGCATGGTGTTCTTGCTGACTTTCACAGAGCTTCCATTAATTGAAAGCCTTGGGTGGCTTTATTCCTGGCCAATGTTCAGGACTTTCACTGATACATACCCATCTCCTTAAATCTGTGATAAATAATTCCTCACCTGACTGAGCTCTGTTTATTGCATCCTTTAATTGTGAAAGATTGTCACAGCTTGACAAACAGGCTGAGTCAGCTGGAAATATGGCGCTTGCAGCAAAAATTTCAGAGGACTGTCTCTTTCATTTTTAAAAAATATATATGCCTGTCTATGTATAGGGGAGTGAGAAGAGACAGCATCAGTGATACCTGGAAAATAACTGGCTTACACACCAGAGAAGAGATGAAATGGGCAAATCAAAAGCATCAAAATAGTCACAAAGCAGCTTACGCCATGTGGGGCAATAGCAGGCTGGGTCAAATGAGGGACTTTTTAACTTTGAACCCAGTTCAGGAACTTCTTTTCCCATTCCAATGGAAGCTCTGTTTAAAAAAGGAGTGAGAAAAAGTAAGCAAAATAATCTAGGAGAGTTTTTGTGAAATTGAATATATTGTTTAGCTCACATGATAACATTTCTATAATAAATCATACTCAGCGTGCTAATGCGCGAAGAGACTGAACTGAAGACGCTGCAGACTCAGATAGCAAAATTATAAGCCTACTTCATGATAAGGTAACTATTAGTCATTCAAACTCATTTCCCTTAAAAATATCTTAAATCCGTTATGGGATATAATGGTGGTGTATTACTAATTGTGTGCCTGAAAGATGGGATTGAAAAAAAAGCTGAAAAAAAGGCATCACTTATAATTGTGTCCAGTGATCCACACTATTTACTTAGCAGTTTCTAAGTTTCACAGCGTGAACAGATGAGGAATAATGTCCTACAGTAGATGAATTGTTTTCATTCATTTGCAGTATTAAGCTCCTTCTCTGTAGACTAAATACTGAATATCAGAACAAATACTTACTGTAAATACATACTTAAAACTAATGTAGAGGTAACATCTCAAACTTGATGTGTTTTTATGTAGCAACTGATTGTTCAAGGAGTTACGTGTGAAATACTGTAAAAGCCAGTTAAATATCTAACATTGTAACTTGAAGAGCTATAATCAAACATACAGAAATTAATAAGGAGTTACAAAGGCTTGTATGAGCTAATTACAGCGCCTTCTCCAGAATTTTATTTTGAAAGAGAATGTTATGATTATAGAAAAGGTCTTATGAGTAGTTAACAGATTTAGATAAGCAAAAAAACCTCCGAAGAATTTGGATTTGGTCTGAAATGAGTGTATCATGCTTAAATTCTGACTTAAAATACTGTTTAAACATGAGATGTAAGTGGGCTATGCTTCTGTGCTAGGAAGATTTCAAAATAAACTGGATATATTAAGAAGAGGTGTTGATGTCATGTCTTAGTCTCTAAGGAAAACACTGGCAAAAATCAGGCTTGACCTTGCTAAATACTTTAGGCATTGCAGCTATAAAAAGGAATCTTTTTTTAAGAGGCACTGCAGGAAAAAATTGCGGTATAATGGAGCAGCATATCTTTAATTTAAAACCACTGAGGAGGTCTCAGTGATGCATGTTAGTTTTAAATAATAAGTTTGGGATGTCAACCATGTAACCTTACTGCTTTGTTTTGTAAAAACTGTTGGAAGTTACTGACAGAAAATAATGTTACTCTAAAAAGTAATTATCTACTGATGGATAGAAAATTCGTCTAGTTGTAAAAGCAAAATACATGCCTGCAACTATGCATGGATTTTAGTAACTTTCTACATAGTAGACTTAGGCAAATACTTAAATAATCGCTATTAAGTATACTTAAATATACTAAATAAAAAGCCAATGTGAGTTTAAATGCATATTCAGAAATTGTCAGGTATTTAAAGATAGGTACTTATTACATGTTTGGAATGGAGACAGTAACTAACTGCCAGTTGCTTTTGTTAAAATGCTGTGAACTCTTAAATGCAAACAAATCCTTTAGGCAGTGGGGAGGAGGGAAAAGGGGGAAAAATTCTAGAGTGTATTTGCAGCTTTGGGTATTTGGTGGCATTAGGTAAAATAGCCTTCGGTCATGATTGAGTCACACTCCTAAGGTTACTAATGTTGCATCACAACTTATCATTTTTATCTTCTGATACCCATACTAACTCTCTTTGTTGCACTATTTTCCTGAAAGAACCAACTTCTTCTTAAAACAGGCAAGAAGACATGAATCCAAAGAGAAGTCCTCCAAGAAGCACAAATCTGAAGACCACAATGACAAAGAACATTCTTCTGACAAGGGAAGAGATAGCCTAAATTCATCTGAAAATGGTGAGGATAGACATAAACGCAAAGAGAGGAAATCATCCAGAGGGAGAAGTTACTCAAGATCAAGGTCTCGTGAGAGGTAAGTTTTTTTGCATGATTATTCTGTTTCAAGTACAATTGCAAAAGCAGGGTTTAGAATTTGTGTGGACTTACGAAGGACAGCTGACTTATATTCCTGACCTAATTTAATGTTAAAGCATCCGTTTCTGTTGCATATTTCATTTTTCACTGGGTGGTGCATTTGCTGCTACTTGGGATTTTTAATTTTTTTTTATTTGTTTGTGAGTAAAGGTGCAAAATAGCTCTAAGGCTTTGTAGAAGCGATGTCTCATGTTTATAATTAGTATATGCACTGCAGAAAAAGTTATAAACAGTGCATTAAACATTCCCCGTTGTCAGTGACAGGAAGAAAAGTATATCTTAGCACTGTCATGACTTTTTACCTCCCTAAATCAAGAGCTTACCCAGAGACAATGCTGTCTGAGGCCTCTTAGCACACTGATGGTAGGAGAATTATGTGGAACAAACAAGTTGCTGCCAGCAGAACTTTTCAGGCAGCTCTGCTATAGCTGAGGGATCTGTAGCAAACATGACAGCAAGGAGCAAGCTTCAGCTAATGATACACTGAGGGACTGTGTGTGACTCACTAGCTGAAATTTGGGCATCTCTTCCCTAAGGTATTGGAATACCGTGGGGAGGAGGAGCTTTGTTGCCTTGAATTTCAGACTTCTGCATCAGATTAGTATGGTTGTATTTGTTTTGATATGTACACTGTAATGAACAAATGAACAGCTATAGTGATGAGTATAATTGCTTATGTAAACTCTGTAACTCTTGGTGGTAGTGTTTGGTTCATTTCACATTTCATCCCTAGTCTTACAACTTAAACTGCCCCAGGCATGAACTCTTCCATGTATAGTTTGCAGTCTCCCCACCCTGCTTGATGCATTTTGCCCTGTGGTGACAAACCTTTGTGTAAGGCCTTAAGTAGAAGCTGAATTAAACCATCTGTAAGAATTTGGGATGTGTGTTTCAGACGTCATCGTAGCAGAAGTCGCGATAGGAAAAAATCCCGATCTCGCAGCAGAGAGAGGAAGCGACGTATAAGATCTCGTTCTAGATCAAGATCTAGACACAGACATAGGAGTAGAAGCAAAAGCAGATCTAGGAGCAGAAGCAGGTAAGTGTTAGCTTCTGTATACACTTAGTGGTGGTGTTTGGCTGAACATTCTGTGGTGGGCTGATGTGTAGAAGAATGATGTGTTTGCCACTTAATGTACGTTCAGTGTAACTAGATGTGTTTGGCTCTCTCAGCTGTGTTGATACAGCAGGTTAAGGACTGGGTAGTTTACACACACTGATAGAAACACTTGTCCTAGACAGCTGAAGTATCTCAGATTCTTGGCTTTTCATAGCATGATTTCTTGCTGGCAATTAGAATTGCTTTAATAGTTATTTTGTGGGTATCTTATAAAACCATGATTTTGGAACTTATGACTGGTAAAATAAATAACTTACGTATTTTGAGTAATAATGATTACCACAGTTCAAGCTCTTTTGGCTTCTTGTACCACAGCTGAATTTACTTTTTTAAACAGGATATTTAAGTAATACTTAAGTGGAAAAACTGAAAAATAAACTACAGCTAACCCTTGATACAAGACTATTGTGGTTGGCAAAGCACTGCTTTAAAAATGCTATTGTATTTATCTGTTTTGTGTCTATATATCAGAAAAGTGAAGTTTAACTGGGAATTGCTGGGTGTCAGAGAAGATACGCTGATCGGAAGCTAATCCTGATCAGCTCCACAAAGTTCATTTAAAACTGTTTTGTCTATGAAGTGGCACAGTTAGTGTAGCATTAAGGTGAATTTTGAGTCCGATGGACTATTTCTGATCCAAATGTGTAATTCTGTGTTAGTGATTACCAACCCCTTTTTGCCAAGCACAACATAGAATATTTATTATGTTAATTTTTCTCCCTATCTTGGCTGCTTCCATTTCTTCCTTAAATTCTAGAAGCACAGGCTAGACACATCCTGGCTTACTCTGGGTCAGTTTCACAGAGTTGAAATCCATGCCTAACCAGGAATATGCTGGAAGTTAATGTTTTCCAATAGTGATGAATTGTTCAGTATTTTAGTATAGAGTTCTGAGTCTTGTTTGTATGTTTCACCTTTGTGTTCTTAATGCCCTGTAGGGTTTTCTGAATGAGCAAATTGAAATATGACTTAATGACTGCTACAGTTCCGTTTGTTCCCTCCTACTTGTTTAAACAAGTAGTGTGAATACAAATCTGTGTTCCTTCAGAGTTTCCAAGGAAGTGTTGACGGTGTTCAGTTAATTAAGTATTTTCACTAGAGGATTTTAAATTGCATATTTAAAGGGAGTAGAAGTTGGTTGTGACTACTCAACATTACTGTGGATCCTTGAATACTTGGGAATCTGTCACACTTGTGTAATGTTACATCACTTGTGAAACTGTGCAGAAGACTTTTATCTTTCTGAAGAAGTAGTTGAATTATGTGATTCGTGTCCTAATTTACTTTGGCATGCACTTTGTACCAAACTTTCATCTGGGGTGAGTAGAGCTGGGTCTTCAGTTGCTATGCATGTCACATGCTGTTTGATTTGAAAACCATTTAATGTTGCTTAAGCCACCTTCAGCATGATGTGTTAGGCTTCAGTTGCTCATTATTTCCACTTACTGTAGGTGATGTGCGCTCCTGTTTTTAAAAGTTCTTTGAACGTTTTGTGCTTAATGGCTTCATGAAAACTTTGCATCCCAGAATAGTTTTTTGCTTCTACAGTGGAATTCAAATTACCTGAAACAGAATGGCAAATGTGGGAAGAAAAAGTAAGGGATAGTCAAGAACTCAGGAATTTCTTCAACTGGAAACATAATTTCTTAGACAGTGATAGAGACATACTGCAAGAATGCATTTCTTAAGTGAGGCATAAGTCTCTTCTGACAGTAGTTAGAACACTTCATCAAGTTCTGGGCTCAGGTGAGGCCTTTGGAAAGAGAATTATGAAGCAAGCCTCAAGGCAAACTCTTCACAAGCCAGATAAACATGATGTGGAAACCTACCCTGTTAAAGCTCAACCATGAAATGAATGCCCTCATTATTTGTTGTGTTACAGTTAACAGGTTATGACAGAAGTTCTTGTAAGTAGTGGAGCTTGACCTTCTCTTCATGGTTCTCTGCATAATCTCAAGATCACATTTTCAAGTGACCTGTCCTTGCTAGCATTTAAACTAGTCTTTTTGTTCTG
Organism: Coracopsis vasa; assembly: GCA_026283785.1. NCBI lineage: Eukaryota > Metazoa > Chordata > Aves > Psittaciformes > Psittacidae > Coracopsis > Coracopsis vasa. The sequence goes on along the minus strand of JANHGB010043459.1, from coordinate 5,334 downwards.
TGGGCGTGTAGACCCTCCTGGCAAATCTTTTGTGGCATGGCTCTGATTAAACGCTAGGTGGAAAACATGACACCATCTGCTTGTTTCAAATGGAAATACTTAAATACAAAAGCTCAAACATTTATTTCCTTGATGTTTACCAGTGCAGTAAAGCATCAGACCAAAGACAAGACCAAACTACAGTAGTCAGCACGGGAAAAATGAAGGTATCTTTGAAACATGCATTACATCTTATCTCAGGAATGCAGATCTGTCACTTCCCAGTGCCTGAATCTGCATCTTGTCATCTTCTATGAAAAGATAAGTCTCGCCTCCTTTGTATTCTACCAGATTTGTCATGTAAACAAGGATCTCTTTTTGTAACTTCAGTCTACATTTCGTGATGTTTGTAGATGCTGCCCAAGTTGCAAACAGAAGAAGCAGAATATCGGAATGCCATTTCAGATGGCTGTTGTCATGATAGCTATTATCTCAAGTTAGCTGTTATCTCAAATGGTTGATAATAACATTTAAGTATAAAATTGCAGAAACATCTTTGTGCATCTCAACTTGCTGTTAATGGCAAATCTGGGGAAAATGTGCAAGATTCCTCCTGTAATTTAAGTTTTGTTGAACACTTCCAGTATTGATGACTTCTTTGTTTAAAACATCGGTGTCGGAGGCTTAACCAGGGATAAACCCTTATCTCTTGTAATGTAGATGTTAATGATCCTGGCAAAGAGAAACATTGCTAATAGTAGTTTATATGCATATTTTGAGTGCTTGTTGCTTAGATGGGATTAGATATGTACGCCATAAGAATGACTTCTACTTGGGAGGACTTGGGGAGAAGTTTACTAAAGGAGAATTGAACTGAATATTTTGGTGTTTTGCTTAAAAATATATTTTAAGTGGGTTCTTTTCAGATTTTCAGGCTCCAGATCATTCATGCTTCATAGTTCTCCAACAGCACTGTTCCTCTTGAGCAAACCTGACACAAATTACATGTGTTTAAACAAGCTTTCACATTTAGCTTGATACCCTCCCTCAAACAGTTGTCCAGAGTGTGTTTAGCGAAGAGATACTGAAGGGAGAGAAATAGTAATTTCCCTGAGTACAATTCCAGTTTTTAAATTGGGCCTTTTCCAATTTCTGATGTTTACGATAATTCCAGTGCTGTGAGGTCTTACGGTTTTAAAGCATTCCTGTAACTTGATCCATTTTACAGTTTTCTTCCAATTGTCTTTTACCAAAGTTACATGATGCTTTTTTCTTGTTGGGCTTTAGAATTAAAGTCTCTAGAGATGATCTGTGTTGTAAGCACTAAGTGTAAGAGGGTAAACAAATACCCAGAATTGCACGTTCTGTTACATCTTATAGTGGGAAATCTTCCATTTTAGCTCTGTCTTGTTACAAGGCAAATATGACTGCTACTCTGTTCTAGTATAATCTCTGTGAAGCAGTTTCTGAGAGCTCTCCAAATTAAGCAGTTTTTCAGAGTTGTGATCAAATAGTTTATGAAATGTTAAGCTATAGATGTACCTTCATTGTTTTAGCAACTCTGTTAAATTTGGTTACAGAGACCGAAAGAAGAGAAGTGAAAAGCCCCGAAGGTTCAGCAGAAGTCACAGCCGGAGTTCGAGTCCGCCACCCTTTCGGGGACGAAATACAGCTATGGATGCACAGGAAGCCTTAGCCAGAAGGTTGGGAATTGTTATGATTTTAATGATATGTGATATAAATAAGCTTCTGCTGTTGATACAGCATGTCTAAATATTTTTATTCTCATATACTTCTAGACTGGAAAGAGCAAAGAAGCTGCAAGAACAGAGAGAGAAAGAACTGGTTGAAAAACAGAAGCAACAGGAAATGGCTGCAGGTAATCTATGTGTATTATATGAATTGCTAAACAATAGTGTGAGTGAGAAATAGTGTAGGCTTACATGCTGAGTGTGACAGTCCTGTTCACAGATGCGCAGGTTGTCTGTCTTTGTGTAATTGTTAACTTGGTCCATATATAAGAAACACCACTAGAACTAGGAAATGTTTGAAGAAGAAAAAACAAAAAAACCCAAACGCACAGAACCAAAATAAAGAAAAAACCCTGAACAAATATAACCCCCCAACAGAAATGACCAGGATTTCTTGGCACTTACCAGGTATACAATGAAAATGTATGTTAAGCTGGTACATGATTTTGTGATGGTTATCGGACCATTCCTTTAAGTATCATTAAACAAGAGTTTGAAAGCTGTTACCAGCTCAGGGATATTTAGAAGCGTGAGCTACATGAGATTCAGTTTTAGTTCTGGCTTACCAAAAGCTATGGGAGACTTGTTTCTTAATCTACAAATAATGTGTATTTCACCACGCATTTGTTGTTCTGATGAAGG
>JANHGB010043458.1:0-24441 GCA_026283785.1 Coracopsis vasa | reverse complement strand
TGAAAAGGAGCCTGAGGACTTTGAAATTCAGATCAAGCGACAAAAGCCCTGAAAAGCCCAGAGCAGCAATTCTAGCTGTAGTCCTGATTTCTCTCTAGCTTTAAAATGAGTCAAATACAGTGGTTGCATTGCTTTTCCCAGTAAGCATTTCCTGCAGAAAGATACCGAGCATAACATAGCTGCAAAGCATGAGTCACTGCTTGGGTTACCTGGCACGATGTGTGCGTTCTCTGTCTCCATGTTTACACTGCAAACCTCATGTCTGAGCTGGCTGTCATCTAAGTGCCTTGTTGATAACTTTGTGCTAAATTATACCTTCCAGCCCTTGGGAGCATGCGTCGTGCTGTCGCAGCCGTGCTTCTGAACTGGCCAGGGAAGCTGTGGTGGGAATGCTGACTGATGGAAAGTTGGAAGACACTAGCAAATGTCCCTCTGTCAAACCTGGGAATGATGGCTCTGGCTTTCTTGTATGTCCTGAAAACCCTAGTCTTGCTGTACAGGCTCACCCTGGCCTCTCCATGGGTTTATGGGCAGGAATATTGCACCATTCCCAGCTTTTACAAACAGAGAGGATGCTCTGGCTCATGGTTGTTAGTTTTCCAGTCCAATCCTTGCATCCCTGCTTGCAGATCAAAGTCTTTGCCAAGCAGTTATTTCTTTGCTTGGAAAATACACATGCTCTCTTTTCTCATTTGAGTTCTCTATGTTAATTAAAGTAGGAAAACAATAATAATTTACTACAAATCAGTGTGGCATCCATCCAGGTCCCCTGTCTTGTGTTGTGTTAGCTGCTGCAATGCTAATCCCATGCCAGTGGTATGCCTGCCAGGAAATCTTGGGGGGGGTGAGTAGCCTTCATGGGTATCCTGGACACAGGGATCTTTCCTCAGGGACATTCTGCAGGAGCAGTGCTTTAATTCTCTACACTAGGTTTTCTCTTCCTGCCATTAAGCTAATAACCACGTTGTTATGTTAAGTGAATCTTCATTTTTGTAGGCACAATACGCAAGACATTTAACTTGGTGGAATGTAATTGCTTTAGTCAGGGATGAGCCCTCATCTGTCTGATGACCACATGAGATCAGGACAGGTGACATGGAAAAGGAATGAATTGTTCAAGTGCATGCAAGCATTTTTAGAAAAAACCCCAACATTTTTGAACGGGTTCAACCCAAACAACTTCATAGCTGCTGATGTGTCTTTGGTAGTTTAGATTTGTGCACACACCCTCATTATAAATGTGCCTTCATTTGGCTCATCAGTCCTAGACACAGAGCACCAAGGGATGTCACCCATCTGTGGTGGCATCCCGGCTGCTAGCCATGAGGCTTCATGAATCCCAACTCGTTGGTCTCACACGCCCTCCAAGGATTTTCCCTTCCAGCACCTTCAAGTGCATGTGCAAGAAGATTTTCCCTTGTTACAGCACAAGTCTGCATTATACATTCATGCATTTAAAAAATATACAGTCTTGTAATTAAATTCCAGAATATTTTAAGCGCCTCTTGTAGTGATTTGAAGGTCTCGTAATTCAGCTCAGCATATGTTGCTTTTATAGTAAGCTCATTTTCTGACAGCTGCCTGCGTGGGTTTCCCGTACTATCTTCATCCTCCCATCAATGAGCTGCATAGCAGGCACTGAAGGAAGGCGGGGAGCAGCAGGCACAGGTATCATTCACAGACTGGAGCAAAATGTGTTCCCGTCTCAGTCCAGGCACAAAATCCTGACTTTTTACCAGGTGGCAATGGTAAGGTGAGACTCAGAAAGATGTGAAGGATACATAGCTCTGCATCGAGTGGTTTAATCAGAAAACGGATTGGGGGCTCACATGAACTGTGCCATCTCAGAGGCTAGCGTAGACTCCTTTGCCATGGTTACGTGAGCCAACAGGGAAGATGAAAGGTGGTGGATACTCAAGTGCTATTTCTTCTCTTTTAAGCCCAGATGGTTAATGAACCCAGTTTCCAAAGCTGTGGCAGGAATGCTAGCAGGCAGGAAGTGCTCGTGACTATGAGTACTTGACCAGAGCTGGTACACACACCTCAGCTTCTTCCTTTTTTATACCTGGGAAGAATCTTATTCTTGCTTACCAGATGGTAAGCATTGCCACATCTTCCTGTTTGTTAGTGAGTCTGCAAAGCTAACAGCTTCATCTTGGTTCCTCCTCAGGGTTTATGCATGGAAGGGAGCCCTCTCAGGAGCATCTGTGAGGGCAGGGATGCTCCTACAGGAAAGGGTACAATGCCCTTGGAGTGAATCGCTCATGCCTGTCGTTGCTGGTGATGACCTCCACAGCACAGGAGCAAGGGGCAGAGATGTGGCTCCTTACCATGATCCCTAATCCATCTGTCATCAAGAAGTGGTGGTGTGTGGGGGTGTTTGGCAGTTTGGAATAATCCTACTGAATAATATAATTAATAATAAATAACAAAAATAAATTACCTATCTAGCAACAAGGCTGATTGCATGGCTTTTTGGGTACTAATGGGGAATGACCCTCTGCATCCGACTGTCCTCCTGCAGCCCAACGAGCAGCCTTTCCCACACGGACACGGAGAAACTCCCTGATGCTAATGCAGACTTTATATTATTGTGAAAGTGCCTGGAGCCGTGGGTGGGTGCTCTAAATATAACTCAAAATAGCACGTAAAAATAAGCGGCACTCGCTGGTATCATCCCAAAGAGCTACACCATCACATGAGATTTTGGGAGCTAACTGGAGTCAGCCAGAGCATTCATCACTCTTCCAGTTAAGTACCCTTCAGAATTCAGGGGCTTAATGAACATGAGGGAGACAGAAGGCTGTGCTGCTCTCACCTCATAGTTGGGAAAAAATCCTGTTCCTCTCTTTCTCCTCAGCTGCAGCTGGCTCAGCGCTGCGGTATTCCGGGCTGTCAGTCACGGTGCCTCATTTCAGGCAATGTAATGTCATGGACAGCGTAGCCCCGAGCTGCAGCTGACTGTTTCCCAGTGCATTCGGTGTGAAATTTTCCCATAGCTTGTCAGGAAACTCTTCCTAGCCACTTTTTTTTGGAACAGGACATTAATGCTAAGCGGAAATCTGCAGGCTCCGGGCCAGGTTTCGTAACACTTCCAGAAGTAATGCAGGGACAAGTAGTATTGCATTTAAAAACAAAATGTCAGACAAAAATGATAACCTTTGCACTCCCCAGTTGTATAAATATCACTTTTCTTTTGTTCTGCATGCAACAAAATTGGTATGGACAGACCACGTGGACACAGCTAGCCCCCAAATAACTTCTTTAACTACATATCTACCACACAGGATTGCTGGCTGTGCTGCTCTGGAGATCTGGGGAAGTCTCTGGAAACACGAAGTGCTGGACACGGTTTAGCCCTCCCCCTGCCAGCCCTACACACTCCTCCAGCTCCGGCCTCCCACGTGTCTAGTGTTTCCCCTGAAGAGGCTAAGAAGAGGGAAAGAGGAAAAAAAGGCAACAATTTTAGCACATTTGGGGGAATAACATGGAAAATCCTTTTCACTTTCAGAGTTAGATCCCATTTGTGCTGTGGTGTAAATCCACAGGAAAGTGTGTAGGAGGAGGAAGACCAGGGGCTCTCAGGAGCAGCAGCACTTGCTGCCCATGCCCAAGGCACCAAAATCTGTGAGGAAAAATTACCATCATGCATGGTATGAGGATAACACAGCATGTCAGTAACTCACTTTGTCTTTCCTTGTCAGGAAACACTCCTGCATGCTGATACTTAAAAAGACATGTCTTGTTACCTTGAAGATTTCCTGGTGGGTGTGTGTGTGTCTGAGGAAGAGAAAAGCTGCGGGGAGTGCTGTGGATGCATTTAGACACGTGTGTGTTTGTCAGCAGACACGTGTCCCAGAGGAATTTGTGGTTTGTACCCACCTCAGCACATCACCTAGGGACTGCATCAGCCCTTGTCTGGGTGAGATGTGGAGGAAGAAGATATGAATGTTACTCGGCCAAGTAATACATTTATGAGCAGAATTAGCCAAGCAAAAAAATGTTCCAGTCTGGTGTGAAAATCCTTGACAGCAGAGCTCAGGCTGGATGGATGAAACAGAGGAGGTGGCTCAGCGTCGGCTGGAGCTGGGCTGTGGGAGAGTGACAGTCCCTCCTGAGTCCCACAGGCTGTGTCTGCACGGAGCAGTGGCAAAGCTGGTTTCCAGGACAAGCCTTTGCAAGGGCAAAGGAGATGTAAGGCACAGTATGCGTACATATATATGTGTGTGCATACAGCCTCTATCAACATGAGTATTCTCTTCATCCACTTCATGAAATACCCTGCTATCATCTGGGGTTTTTTTGCTACCCTGTTATTTAGGAGTATAATATCAGAGGAGCCTGTACTCAGCGCTGGCTGGCGTTTGTGTCTGTGTACGCCTGCCCTCCTGCCTGCGCTGTGGTGACCCAGCTCCTGCCTCCCCAAAGCCACCACAGCTCCTTTGTACCCAGTAATCCCTGGTACCCAGCACTCAGCATCACTGCCCTGGGCAGCAGAGGTATACTGCTTCCTGACTAAGACATTTTGATGGGTTAGAAACTGCTTTGGCTGTTTTATTTCCTACCTGTGTGCCTTTCTGAGGAAGCACCAGTTGACTTTTGTTGGTCTTTGTGCTGAGGCTTGTTTAAACTTCATCTGATTGTGAGCGAAACATGTATTTGAGTGCTCTGCCCTGAGTCCGTTCTTTAAATAACAAGCTGCTGAAACAAGAGATAGAGGAGGAAAAATCGTTTCCATTTCTCTGCTGTTCCCTTTCACTGCAGCCCGTTGTATATTTTGTACCCACTGCCAAATTATTCATGCATTCGGTATCTTCACTACATCAGCTTTATGACGAACTCATAAAACATAAATATTGTGCACTCCAGAGGGATTTTTACTGTGTGGTTTCAGGGTACTTAGCAAGTACTTCATCTGGCCAAAGCTGCATCTTTTTCGGCAGAGCAGAGCTCTCTGGAAAGGGATGTGCAGGGATGGGGACCAGCAGAGCCTGTGTAAGTGGTGGCATTGCCTTTTGTTGGGTTCTCATCCTGCAGCATTGCCATCAGAATAGCCCCTGCCCTGTGGGAGCTGGGTCAATAAACCAATAGATTTGCCTTTTTATTAATGTACTTAACACCCCTTTTTCATAGGTGTTTTTAATAGCCACGAAGTTTAATGAGGATCCATTAAAGCATAATTGCAGGACATTCAGAGGGCATCTCTGGACTTGGTGGGCAGCCAGTGCTGAAGGAGCTGTGAGATGCCCCTGGCCAGGACAGCAGCCCACAGGGTGAGGAAAAACACCTGGGAAGAAAATACGGACAGAAAATGAGAATTGGTGAATTCAGGCAGGGTGTATTCATTAAATGTAATAGAGAAAATACTGACAAAGCTGGTTTTGCGTTGGAAACTAAGTTAAATGGGATCTAAGTGTTTTACAAAAGTACATATACATGTTGTTTGAATGAAAAATACTCCAAGGATTGCCAGGGTGGGGAAAGGTGGGATGGAGAAGGTTAGGCACTCCTGGGGGGCTGAAGCTCCCTTGGAATGGCGAGGGAGGGTTGGAGGCAGGAGGCAGGGTTTGCAAGTGCTTCGTGCAAGTGAGGATAGGGGATGTTGGTTTTACTCGAGCATTATGGAGTAGAGCCAGCCTCCTTGCCAAGGCAGCAGAAGACCTGCACTTGACTCCTCCTATTGCCAGTAAAGGCTTCTGTCAATGACAAGTGTGCAAAAGCATTCCAACAGTGTTCTTCAAACCACCTCAGAATGTTTTTCTGAGTCATGCCAGGCTGGAACAAAGCTGGACAGGCAGCCATAAATGCCTCTGAGCTGGAAAGCTGCCCTTGTACTGGGCACACTGCTGAGCAAACCTGCTTCCTTTGCTGTCCCAGCAAATTCCTACTTGGAAACATAAAGATGCTGCTCCTAAATTAAATTGAGAGCCATTCTCCTGCTCCCCTGATGGCAAGTGCAATGCAGCCTTTTATTATGATTTCATTTTAGATTTAGTAATTTCTGTATCTGCTTTGCCTCCCCACAGCAGGCCACCCACTGGGTCCCTGTGGATGCAGCCAAACACACCTTTTATCATCTATCCTGTGTGTCTTCAGAAACCGAGGCTGTGGGACACAGTCTGCTGTTTCTGGGCAGAGTCTGCTGAAGCCTCTGATGCTTGTGCCAGGCACATGTACCCGATGCACCTGGATGTGTGTTATAGAGTTATGGAAAACCATTTCTCCTCCTGCCTCCACAGCATTATCCTCGCAGCGCAGCCACCATGCGAGTCACAGGAAGGAAGGACTAAGGGTGCTTTTGGGGATTGCTCCAAAACCTGGCTGGCTTTGCTCTGGGTCACCCTCCCAACTGCAGCAGCAGCAAAGCCCCTGGGTTTGCAGCCCCACTAGCCCCAGATCACCCTCAAGACAAGGTCCAGGGTTCCCCAGAGCTGTCGGTGCAGGTGTGATGCTTGGGGCCATGCATGGTCCTGCCCGGGCTCCCTGTGCCATTCTGTTTGGCTTACCCAGAACTGGACCAAATTCATACTGAACTCATGCAAACACCACCAAGATGTGAAGTTCAGGAAGGGAGACCACAGCGATGTGGCCCTTATGAAAGCAAGTGCCAGCATTGTTCACTGCAGTGGTGCTTTTTAGTTATGTTTGAAAAATCCAGCTTCCTTCTGACTTTTGTACATTTCTGCTTCTGTGAACCTGAATTCTACTTTTTAAAATAACTGTTACACATGTAAAGTGTCCTAAAATATACTCCTAACCTACTTCCATCTAGTTCTCTACTGAAGAGGACAAGCTGCAGCTCCAGGAGCTGAGTCCGTGTAGCAGGACATCGCTGGAGGCTGGTCTGCTCCTCAAGCAACCTGCTGAGAAGCAGCAGGGCCGCAGAAGGTGAAGCAATAATGGTTTTTTCCCTAAGGATCAAAGCAGTAATTGGAGCTTGTAATGAAATTCAATATTTAGGTTTGGTTTTGGGACACACATGCAGGCATTCAGGGACTTGTCCAAACCACAGAAGTATGCAAACTCTGCCTGTTAATCCCCTGGAAATGGCTTGCCATGATATTTCTGGGCTTTCTGCCTCCCATTCAGCACCAACCACCCAGCAGTATCCCATTACTGGGATGGCTGCCTGTCCCAGCTTTGGAAAGGGTGACAAGAAAATACAAACTGAAGGAAAAAATTTAGTCTTTCATAATCTTCAAAGCAAGGCACTAAGTGTTGGATAACATGCTGAATGTCTCTCTGGAAATACGGGGGGCTCTTGTGGGCTTTTTTGCTTCCTCCGTCAGTTCTAATGCTTGAGGTCTCCAAATGCAAGCTGAAGAGGTCATCTCAGGACCTGACTTTTAGAGCATTTAGAGTCACATGGATGGTGGGAGGCAAATGTCCTCATATAAGCCATGTGGCTCCCCAGAGTGGAGATGTGATAAACCCCAAGTGCAGGTGCAGGGGGATGTGGTGTGGGGAGGCAAATGTAGAGGAGTTAAATGGTCCTGTGCAAGGTTTCAGTGCCAGGTATGTGGCCTATGACATCTGATCGGTGTCATCTCCCTGGACATCTCTCAAGGCTACAGGAAGATGGTGCTGCTCGTGGTCAATCTGCTGTGTCTTGGGTAGAACCTCGGTGGTCCTTCCCCATGCCCCAAGCAGCAGGACCACCACCTTGGGGTTCGGTTATGAAATGGAGTTGTGGGCATCAGATTGGAATGAGTAGTCTCATTTTTACTTCCCACATTTGAACCCAGATTTCCAGTGGTAAAAACACTCATTTCTGAATATTTTACGGCCCTGCTGAAGAGGTTTATGAAGCATTTTCACCCAAGCTGCAGGGAAGAAATGCAGCATTGTGAAGAGGAACAAAGTTCAATCTCCAAGGACTGATGAGCATATCCAGAACACAAGGGGTTTATCCATGTCACCTTTTTCATGCACACCTAATAAGGAAATTAATGGAGCTCCTGGAGTTATTAGCTCTAATTCATGACCTACTAATGACAATAAAGCTCTAAGAAAGCACAAGATGTATTATGCTGAAGGGCAAAGATGCATGGTTCTTTGTGGTTTATCTTAGTGATTTGGACTCCCATTCTGAAGAGAGGAATTACAGGGTTTGATCCCTGCCCGAAGGACTGCTCTGCATTTTATTGGGGAATAGCATATGTAATACCAACACTTATGAAAAATGGTGATTGGGTAATTAAAGGCCCACTAATCTAACTTTATTTAAAAAAATGGATGAAGGAAGGAACTGTTACTGTTACAGAGGTAAATGGGAAACAATATAAAAGTGGCACAAAGGTGAAACAAAGGTTAATTGAGTCTGACTTTGCTAAGATAATGGATTTCTTAGATAAAGGAAATGTAGGAGATTGCATCTATCTGGACTTCAGTAAAAGCAAGTTGCAGTGGAACAGGGAGGAGTTGGAACAAGGAGATGTCAAATGGAGGTAAGAAATGGGCAGCGGCAGGTGACAGCAGGAGGAGTGGAGCCATTTCCTACAAGATCCACATGGAAACCAACCTTGTTTGGTATTTTCATTAATGACCGCAACAAGAAAAAGTAAAATGCAGTGGGGGTGTTGCTGACAAAATCTTCTGAGGGCACAAATTTAAGGGGAAGCATCAATAATCAGGGGACCTTGAGGATTGCAATAATAGAAAGGAAAGGAAAATCAATGGTATAAAATGCACTCGGGACCTCACAACGAAAACTTGAGCTGTATGGTAAGAGTGCATCAGTTCAAAATGATTAAGGAGAAGGGTTCTGCTGGGTCACAGAGGATAAAGACTTCCTAGGATGTACAAGTATCTCACTAGCCCTCACCTGATATGTTGTACACAACTCTGATCAGGCATGTTCAAGAGAAAATGAGCTCTTCCGGTGCGGGATTGACTACAGGAACCTGATGTATTTAATCTACAAAAATCTCAGCTAAGTAAAGTGTGAGAAAATCTGACTGCTGTCTGTGAAGATGTTTATGGGCCAGATACTAAGCAGAAGCAAGAAGTTTTCTAAGTCATGGACAAGTGGGAAAACACAATGGGAACTGAAAGAATCCTTCAAGATCTGAACTAAAACCATCACAGCAGTGAGGTTTCAAAGACCAAGGCACTGTTTTGGTGGCCAGTTGTGAAAACTAAGAAGCCAGTTCTGCTCAAGACAGTGGATGACTACACTCTTAGGTGGAGAAAAAGACTATTTGATGTGGTGCCTGCAGTAGCAGAGGACTCAGTGATAAACCTGAGGATCCTTCAAGTCGGACCAGAAAAACCTGAGATCCTGCCACCCACCCTTGTAGTTGATCTGATCACTGTGTGTGATAACTAGGACGCAGAAGGAGGAGGAGTGCACAGAAGGACTTGATGTTGTTGAGGATCTCTTTGTTCCCACGGTCAGTTGGGTGCAGATGAGATCACCACTGAGAAATTTGAATAATTGACTTTCTGAGCCTCCTGTAGCAGAGCACAGCCTTCCTCCTCCCCCTGCAGCAGCAGCCTAAGAGCTGAGGTTTAACTGTTGTGGGTCTCAATAACTGCATGATTTTTGAGATTGGGAAAAAAATGGAAGAGTTTCCCATGTTTTTTCCACAGCAGCAAATCAGATCAGAGGAACTGGATTTGGAAGCATTTATTACTTTGGGCAATCAAAGATTTCATCACAACTTGAGGCTAGTCTTCAGTACAGATGAAACGTTAAGAGCCCAGGCACAGGAGTGGGGAGGGGGTAACAGGGAGGTATGAGGCTCAGAGCCTGAGGGAGATGCTGGGAGATGCTGACGATTACATTAAAAAACTGTAAAGCAAACCTGTCTCCTACCTCCACTCACTGGTTATTTGAAATCAGCTTAAGTGCTGTGAGTTAATAAGGCTGAGTCCCGATGCTTTGGCCCATTCAATGTTTGTCTTTTCCCATTCAATGTGAAAATAGACCAAATCAATTTGCTAATAAAAAGCCAATGAGTGATCGACGGCAGTGCTTGACGACACATACCTTAGGATAGTGCGGGAAAGGCAGAAGTGTGTCCAGTTTAATTGCATGGCTCCTTCCCCAACGAAAAGCAGTGCAGTGTGCATCACCAAGCCAGAGAATCAGAGTGAGCCATGGTCCAGAGCCTCATTTTCCCTTTTCAGCAAGGAACAGAAACTCCTTGTCTCTCCAAAAGTAAAATTGCACACTTAAGGGTGGCCTGTACTTTGATTTTGTTAGAAGTTAAAAATCAATAGAATTCTTTTTAAAGCTCTAGTGGAACAAGTGGTTTTCAATATATAAAACTACTATGAATGTACTCAAAATCTGGGATCCCAGGCTGGCTATGCACAGCACATCTATTCCTGTATCTCCCCTGAAGGACCACAAAGATGACACACACAAATCGTGATATATTTCCTGGGTCTCTGGATTATCTTTATTTTCCTGCTACTAGAAACAGCACGGACGTCTGTGGTCTCCTGCAGCCTCTAACAACTTCTGCTGGGAATGTCCAGTGCCTGCAGAGCAATGGAAATCACGGAATAGTTTGGGTTGGAAAGGACTTTAAAGGTCATCCAGTTCCAACCCCTCTGTCATGGGCAGGGACATCTTCTGCTAATCCAGGTTGCTCAAAGCTCCATCCAACCTGGCCTTGAACAGGGGCAGCCACAGCTTCTCTGGGCAACCTGTGCCAATGCCAGATAAAATGCTGGGATGCTGCTTTGCTTCTCCTGGGCAGATGCTGCTGAGCTCCCCGAGTACCCATGAACTCTTCCCTTTGAAAAAAAAAGAGTTGTTTAGTATCTTGGCACACCCCCAAAACCACTTTGCTGGGTGACAGACAACCGCAGCAGCAAAGCAGTGTTTTCCCTCAGACACACTGTACATCAAAGTGCTCAATGGCTGGGGGTGTGTTTCACCACAACCGCCTGTTTCTCCCCATGTGGGCTGGAGTGGAAAAATAAACACCAGTCACCATATCAAAATGCAAAGTCAAACAAAATTCTCCACTCCTTTTAGCTTCATTAGGAGGGTCTTCCATTTGGCAAATTAAGATGAGCCAATCAGAATCACATTTGCAAAACAGACATTAACAAATCAGTAACTGTAAAAACAGCCATTAAAATAGCTTTTAATGTTTCCAAATTGACTGCAGTGAATGCAGATCATATGGTGCTCAATTGAGTTTAGGAATGAGCTATAATTTCTGCATATTTATATACCAGCAGCTGAATTGCATCTTTCAGTTTTTAAGCCTGTGGCATTCAAGCCACAATAATCCCAGCTCTGACAACCTTTTGATTCAGCCCAAAACAAAGGTAGGCAAAGCATCAGGAGGAGGAGGGATCTCAGCCACTCAGCCATAACTTGAAATCACTGTGGTGATAGAAGAGCTTAGGAAGCAGCAGGCAGCAGAGAATGGTTCGTCAGCAGATACAAAGATGGCAGATGCCAAATCTCCTGGCTCAGGTTGCTTCCCCCTTGCACATCCTTTGGAGATGGGCAGGCCCAGCAGTTGGGTTATGGTCGGGGCGTTAAAGGGATGACAGTGAGACAGTGCTGCTTGCTGGTGGCCAGGGATCCACCTTGGCTGGGGGACAGAAGGCTCCCAGGCCAAACCCTCAAATCTAAACACCCCAGCAGGCTCAGGAGACGCAGCAGCAAGAGCTGCCATCTGCACCCACCTATGCTCCAGAGGATGCTCCTGTGCCAGCCATGTCCCTAAATCATCCTAAAGGCTGTGGGAACGTGGGGTGAGAGGACGGGTGGGGTGGGATTTGGTGATGAGTTTGCTAAAGGAGCAAAACAAATCTTCGAAGATACTTCAGCTGCTACAGCCCTGAAGCAAGGGCTGCTCCCAGTGAGAGGACAGGAATGAAGAGGAGGTGAAGCACGGTGCCAGCAAAGGGAAAAGAGCTCATTTGTGCAGTGGGGATGTACTGGGGCTCTGCAGCCATCATGTGGTACAAGCCCATTTTAGATCAAACAACATCTCAGCCCAGACACACACATACCTAAGGAGTGGATTCCTGCATATATTTTAAGACTAAAATAAATGCCTTTAAATAAAAGCACACCTAGATGTAATGTTCTTCCATAGCAGAAACATACTGACTATTCCCCGAAGTGTTATTCTGCTTCCTCTTACAGTCTGACCTAGAATAATAACCATATAAATGATTTTAAATTAAGATACATATGCTGTCATGCTTGATTAGCAGTGTGCACAGAGTATCCTTTAATTTGGAATAAGTAGATAATCCAAATACATGAATCCTAACAGACCTCCGTGAGGAAAGGACTACCACAAAAGCAAAGAAATGGCCAAATTAGGCAGCAGGACATGGTCTGGCAGAAGCCCAGGGCGAATTTGGAGTGTCTGGGAGACAGACCACGAGGCTGTGGTCTTGGTGAGCAGCTTGCCCACAATTGAAAGAGCTTGTCCACACAGCTGCACAACTCTCAGTGGCCTCCTTTATGATAAACTCTTCCGTTTTTTTATTGTAAATAATATATATTTAACAATACAATGAAATTCTTAACCATAACTCTTCATAAATATTCTGCATCTGTAGGTACCTGCATCAAGTGCAGCACAATAGAACTATAAACCCCTGCATTTCCCTTCACTACAGAAGCCCTTTCTGTGGGGGAATGCCTTTATATTTAAAACACAACCACAGCTGTGTTTGGCCGAGGTGCCGTATGCTCTTGACTCCCCTGCTCAATACCACTGTCCTCAGTGAGAGAGAAGAAGTCGCAGGCTGGAGGAGGTTCAGCCCTTGGCAGGATGTACTGGCAGGATCTGTTATTGCTGCTAATTTATTTCCAATCAGCTCTGCACAAGATGGATTTCTGCCTGCAGAAGGGCTGGGAACACAACCCAAAGCTTCTATCTGGCCATGGGATATCACATTACAGCAGATTTTTCTAGTTAGAGGGAAAAAGCCGACTCAGTAGCTCTGTGCCGGATGGCTGGGAAAGGAGAATTCCACCTCCAAAGGCTTCCTATCAAAACTTGGGGTTTATAAACTCACCAGCCCCAAAAGGGAAATATAATATTTTGATTAAACGCTTGTGTCATCCAAATGAAAAACTTGAGGCACTTTTCTTTATATCTCGTTCCCCAGATGATTATTTTCTTTAGTGAAAAAGACCCCAAATATCATCAAATTGCATTAAAAATCTAGGGAAATGTTATCAATATTAATTTGGTGAGAAACCACGATAAGAAAAAGAGATGATAAATGTGGCCATATGCCTTTTCCTCTCTCCTGTTTGCTGGATCAGGCCTCCAAGCAGAAGTCCCATTACTGAAGGAACTTCCTCAAAGACAAGCAACACTTTTTGCTCACGCACAGATAAACGTGCTATTCCACCACCATGTCTGTCTTTCCATATGTTAGCTAACACCCCTCCATAGTTACCATAAGTTATCCCAGATGGAGGGAAAGCTGAAATTCCCCGGGACCAGCATGGCACCATTTGGGCACTGCACATGCCTGCACTGGCAGCGGTGCAGCGGTGCAGTTTTGCACCAGCTGAAACTCTGCCTTCTGGACACAAAGTGCAATACTTAAATAATACACCAGCAGAAAATGTTCCCATAATGAAGAATTTCATGTAGCAGTTCCGTGGCGGGTGACAAAGCTGGGGATTGCTAAATATGACAGGCTCCTGGGAGCCTTGGTGAAGCAAAGCTGTTTTGGTTTGCCAGAAAGGTAACGAGCAGCACATTTCTTTATATTATTTATGAGTGGCGAGGTTGAACTGTAGAACAGTATGTAGTGTCAGACACTAAATGAAAACCTCAGGTATGACCTACAGGGTGTGAAAGGGACATTATCTATTTCCTTAGCGTAGGTTGTATGGCTTTCTTAGAAACTGCTATGAATATTTTCTGGAAGTCACATTTAAAAACAGCATCTTGGATTCAGCTGGGGTTCAAGATCTTTGCGTTCATTGCTGAGGGGGAAAAAAGGTACATTTGGGATTTCTGGGGTTAAACAGCACCAGTGCAGGGTTTGTACTGCGGGATGAGGAGTAGAGGTGGTGGGTCACTGTCTGCTGGCTGGGGATGCTGCAGGACTGCCTGGCACCTCCAGACATCCCCTGAAACTGAGACAAAACCCTATTCCCAGCAGCATTTCTAGGAATGTAAATGAGAACTGGGCTTGCAAGGGAAGCCTTTAATTCAGGTCAGCAGATCATCCCTGGCCGCTACAGACCAGATCTCAATAGACTCTCTTTTCCCATCAACTCACCATCAAGTCATCAAGGGTTTGTATTTCTGTCCTGGGCTTTGGCAACAGCATGTCCTGTACTTGGAGCAGTGCTAATTAACCTGGGGATTCATTTGCCTCTGGTCAGATCAGTTCTTACAGCCACCCCATTTTGGAAGCACTGAAGAGGTGTCCTTGCTAATACCATCTCTAACTGGCAGAGGAAGGATGCATCAAGGGGGCAAGGGCTGAGTCTGAATCATCTGGCCAAATTCAGGAGATATTTTAAGATTCCTGCCCCCCAGCACCTCCTGTTTTTTCAGAAGTGTCTGAATCTTTGCTGAAAAAATCGTTTTTACCTACCACCACCGAGAAGTTACCCCATAGCTGGATACCATCCTCTATATTAAACCAAAACAAGATATTAATATTAATGTCCGCATTCATATGTGCCATTGGAACAATCAACAATCCCAACCATACTATCACCCAAGTGATCTTTTGCAATTAGTAGGAGTATGGCCAGGACAGCCTATTCCTGCCCCTGGGCATACATTGCCAGTTAGAGGGGCTCAGGTATTACACTTCACATTCTGCATAGCATCTCCCAGCTGACTGTGGTGTTCTCGACATTATTTTTTACCCCCTTCTGATTCATGAATAATGTAGTGATGGGCAGAGTGTCTGACAAGAGATGACAAATGAGGGTTCTCAAACACAGCACGAACAGACAGGATCCCATCAGCTCTCCACCCGCATGCTCCGCTCCCAGTCACCCCTTCAACAGCTTTGGGCTGTTTGTCTGCAAAGGACAGGAAAATATAAACTTGAAGAAGCATTCTTGAATATAAAAATCAGCATTATCCCCCTTTCAGGAGCTTTTGCCAAGAAGCAATCACATCGAAATGATTTTTCATTTCCCATTTACCCCAGCCCAAGGTTCAGATTTCTCTCTATAAAACCAACAAAGCATTTACTGAGGTTTGGGACATTTCTCCCCTTTTTGTGCTGTAATAAAATAAAATGTGTCTGATCTTCATCTGGTATTAATCAACACAGTACCACTCAATGACCAACTGCTGATTGACACTAGGAGAGAACCTGGCCTGATGCACTCCCCTGTTGCATTGCCTTTCCTACTACTGCCCACATGGCATTACCCAAAGGAGACTGTAACAAGCATGACCTGCTGGTGCCAGGACACCAGGTCCCTTTGCACCTTGCACTCTTTTTTCTGAACCACACTGGTGGGTTAGAGAGAGGACTTTGGAGCTGTCACTGTGGTATCTTGTTTGCTTTCCTTAATTTTCAGCTGCTTCTCCAGCTTATAGGTCCAAGATGTTTTGCACCGACCTTAGCAGTGCTTATCAACACCAGGGATGGTCTGGAGCATCCCAGCAGCAGCATGCAGCTTTACTGCAAAGGGGGATGCTGGCATGAAGCCTCCCCAAGAGCACCAGAAACCATCAAAGAAATCCTGCAGCGAGGCTGTTTTTCCAGAAGGACCATCCCATGCACATTCACGGCTGTGTGGAGCTGATGCAGCTGTTGGCACACAACTACGCCTCATCTGAGATGCTTTTTTCCTGTCTGCTCATTGCCACCTAAATAGTGACACATACCAGGAACATGGCAGCAGATACTACCTAGAAATACAGTTTCTTACATTTTCCAAGCTTTAAGTACAGGAAAGTGCATTTGTATTTTCCAAAGGGAAACTTATTTTTTTTATTAAATGCATCTGATCACATCATTGTATCTGCTCTCTTAAAACAATCAAACCTCAGTAGGCTTTTATATGAGTGAAACAGGTTTTAGTTAATGCATAGAGAAAATACCTTCTCCATTCATTCAGCGCGTTGGTGAAGTGAGTAAGGATGGCTCGTGTGGTGCCTTGTTACCCTGCTCTGAAACTGTATGGCTCTTCTGCAATGGTCATGGGTACAACACAGGGCCATAGGTTCTGGGTGGGTAATGTGGCAGAGGGAGCTGTGCCTAAGCAGAAGGAACCTCCCAAAACCCTCCTGCCTCCTGAAAGCTTGTGCCTATTCTGTTACTCAGCTCCACACCTCATGTACAAAAGCAGAATTAACATCAGAGTTGTAAGAAGGGGAAAAAAAACCCTGTTAGTTGTCTCCAAAGAGGAGTTGCTGCAGCGTGTGATGAGCAGCAGATCCAAAGGTGTCATCTAGCAGGGGCACTGTGGCAGGTAGCTGTGCTCTCGTGACACTGCTGTAAGATTTTATTGCTCCAAATTACACACCACTACTTATCTGCATTTAGCAATGCCTGCAGTAACTCTGGTGAGGCCTCTGCCAGATTCCACTCATGGGTTTGGGAAGGGGGAGAGCATCTGATGGGACTCGCTGTCTGACATCTCTCGGTGTTTCAGCTGTGGTTCACACCATCTGCATCCACTAATGCAGTAATGGAATGACTTCATTTTCCCTGTGACATTTCAGAGGACATTAGTTTTGCACTATGTAACTCAAAACCAGACCAATATTTTTTTCCTCTATCCTAAGATGGCCTTAATTCTGCAGACCAGTGGCAAATCAGCCAGTCCATGCAGATTTCCTTTTATTTTGACCTGCAGTTGTTGACTGCTCCCTGCAGTTTGGTTGCTGGTGTGGTTCAGCCCTGACCTGTGTGACAAATCTCATAACCCAAGGGATGAAATTCCAAGATGTCATGCTTTCTTCCAAGGATGGTCCATTTTTCAGCCTTCCAACCAATAACTACCCATAGCAAAGCAAGAAGGGGTACACCAGTGGTGTCTCCATGGGTGGTGGCTGTTTCCTGGACCCCGATGGCAACAGCAGGGGCAGCAGCTGTAAGGAGAGAGGAGCCGCTCAAAATCCTCTTCTTTTCCTCCACCAGAAATGTCCCTTTGGAAGCTGGGGAGATGCATGCTGAAGCTTAGCTGAGGATGGCTAAAATGTATTTCCAAAGCTGGAGGGTCCTGACCCCTTTCTCCAAGTAAAGGGCATTGCAGCATGCAGTTGCTTTATTGAATTTCTCAGATGAGCAGGTCGATAGGGTGAGTTAAGCAGAAGATCCTCAGTCTGCTTTTAGATGCAAGGTGAAGTGAGCAACAAAGCTTTGAAGGGAAAGACAGCGCAGCCCATTAAACAGCAGAGAATGAGCCTATTGCACATCTCAAGGGAAGAATGGAATGGTGGACACCTTCAAACCCCACTGCTGAGTTCCCTGTGAGTAACTCCAGCTGAAGGTGAGCTGGTGAGAACCAGCTCCTCCATCAGTGATGGGCAAGTGACTCACTCCAGGGACCGGAGCTGGGGAGGAATGCAGGAATGGCTTAGGAGGAGATATCCTACAGCCAGTTGCAAAACTGCCACTGCTCTTTAGTCCACAGAGGTGAATTAAATGACAATATCTAAGATACCTTAGTGCCAGACCAAGGGCATCCTAGGCACAGGCTGTTTTAAATAGAAAGGACAACTTAAAAATCCTTAGGGCCATCACTAGACATGGTGAAATAAATGTTCATATTTTCTTTCCTTCACTGTTACATGTGTTACTGATCTAGCACAACGGTAGATGTGCCTTTCAGGCACATGAGGCCAAAATGCCTGATTTTCACTTCCATTAAGATTGCATCTTGCCACCTGGCTCAAAGTGGCCCATTTAAATTCACTGAAAGGGTATTTTGCCCACCTACAGATTTGCAAAATGGCCATTTGTGAAACAAGAATCAAATCTGCGCTCAAACGAATTTGCAGACCCTACTGTGCGCCATTAAAATAATTGGTTGTAGACTTCAGCAGGTGAAAACTGGATATTTCTTTGATAAGAAAGATGATTCCCAAATATCCAAGAAGAGGTCACTTGAGACAAACATCTGCAGGCAGGCAGTATGGGTACGGTCAGGACTGGCTTTGGTAAATTACTGGCTGCATCAGCCACATAGCTGAATGTGTCCTTGCCTTCACTGAAGCCACTGTGTTCAGATAAGAAGAAATTTGCCACAACCCCAGCACAGCAATGTCCGTGGTCTTAGCCAGTAAGTCCTGCCTTGAGCCCCATCCATTGTTGTAGATATCACAGATATACCTGGGGAAAATATCTTGCCTTTGATTAGATGTTTGGTTTCCTGCTCTCTGGCTGATGTAATCCAGGGCAAACTGCACTAAATAAGATTTTGAGATGCAGGCTATTGGATTATAGGATATTATATTAAATTATTATTGAGATATTAATGCATTATTGACATAGGAGCCGAAAGGTGTAATGAAGGCATCAAACAAATGTAGACTGGCCAGAGAGGGGCCTGATGGTGCCTGAAGCTAGGCAACCACACTAAAACCATTACGATGTGGAGCAGTCAGCGCTGGGTTCAGATTGATCTTGTTAACCATGCGTCAGTTGCAAGATCTGGTGGGAACAGCCGACAGTGCTTCAGTCTAGGCACGGTTTTCATCATCCATCCTGGGAGCTACCTGGCAAGCAGATGGATTCAAATAACTATGCGCTGTAGCTGCATTTCCATTAGAAAACTAATTCATGGACAGAAAATTGCCAGAATAATTACTGTAATAAACAACAGTGGCAAATACTTAGCAGGAGCAG
Source organism: Coracopsis vasa (assembly GCA_026283785.1). Taxonomy (NCBI): domain Eukaryota; kingdom Metazoa; phylum Chordata; class Aves; order Psittaciformes; family Psittacidae; genus Coracopsis; species Coracopsis vasa. The sequence goes on along the minus strand of JANHGB010043458.1, from coordinate 5,658 downwards.
GGACACCCTCAGAGGCATTTGAGCGGCCACCGCCTCTTGATCCACTGTGTGGGTGCGTATATGTCAAACACCATGGAAGTCAATACCAATCACCTGTTTTAATGATGCAGGACAGGTTATGCTATTTTGAATTGCAGATCCCTTACACTGTACCTGTGCTGCTGACTTTTTTTTCTTTGAGAGCATTGCTCCCATCATGTCCTTTGACCGCACTTGTGGTTCCTGGAATGAGGCTGCCACTGGTCCCTGCTAAAGCTACACTGGGAAGAGCAGCCCTGGTAGTTCATTTCTGCTTCATCTGCAGTGGCAACCAGCTCTTTAAACTGATGTATTGAAGTTCTAAAACAAGCCATAAACCCCTGAGCATCCACAGTGATGGTCTCAGCGCTGCACTGCACTTTGGGCAGGCACGTGTGGAGAAGTGGCTCCGCTTCACTCATGAATGCTTTCCATTCAGGGAGAATATTTTGACAAAACCAAGCCAGGCATACAGATGTTTCAGAGCAGATTAAAGAAAGTAGCCTGTATCTCCTGGCCACCTCTCATTGTAATGGAGCAAGGCAGTGCTGGGCAGTCTCTGGCTGGCCTCTCCCAGCGTTTCCCCACACCAGTGGAACATGTAGGGGAAAATTCCCCTCCCAGGATCTTGTCAGAAGCCCAAGAAGAAATATCCTTGGGATGCCATCACAATCACAACCAATGGCTCCAGCTCTTGATGAGAAATGGATTCTACAATATTAGACTTCAAACTTCACAAGTGAGAAAAACCCCCTCCCATCCATGCTGTTGCACAGATTTTGGAGAGCATGATGAGGAGCCAAGTCAAAATATTAGGAGTTTTGCATTATGTGACCTACTCACGCTGACAGACTTGTGAGATGGATGTGATAAACAGTGCGTCTGTCTGTGCAGATTAATGAGACTAATAGCAATGCATTCCCGAGGAATCAAGGCACTAGGCACCAGGGACAGAGGTGTTCATTTCCATGGGTCTCTTATAAGGCCATGCAGATGGTGAAAGGTCCTGTGATGTGGAATACCTGTGATGGGACAGAAAGCAAGCCTTAGACTTTATGACTTTTCAGATTACAGTGGCCTGAGCTGCTTGGCAGTTTGGGGGACAGATGGTAGCACATGGGTGGCAGTGCTGCAGTGATGGGCAGAAAGTTCCAATGTACCAAACTGGCCGGTTGAGGAACAGGTGAGCTGGGAGCAGTGGGGTTGTGATGACCACCAGTAGCTCCGGAACTGCACACACAGCCAGTGTGGGGAGGACGAATGGGGCAGAGAGAATGCACTGTCTCCAGCCCTGGAGGAGAGCAAGACTCAACTAGATAAAGAGCAACCTGGTCTAGTGGAAGGTGTCCCTGCTCATTGCAGGGGGGTTTGAACTAGATGATCTTTAAGGTCCCTTCCAACCTAAACCATCCTACGATGACAAACTAATACGGTACAGCCTCATACCTGACCCTGCTTGAGGCAGGAAGTTCCCTCCAACCTGAATTAACCTAAGGGACTCCTGAGTCTTGCTGAACTCCTCATGCATCTCTTCCCATCAGGTTGCCCATAACCTCTACACCGCACTGCTGAAATGTCCGACATCAGTATTTCTCCACTTCCACTTGATATCAAAATGCCCTCGGAGCTCTCCTTCTCCTTTCCTCCCTCCACCAGCTCTCATGATGTGGGTCAGCTTTTGTGCAGCTGGAGGAAACCGAGGGCAGCCTCAGAGCCGCCTGCCTTCCCCTCACCTCCTTCCTCTCAAGGTCCTTGCCCACCTTGGGTCACTCTTGGCTGAGGTCCTTCATACAAGCTCCCCTCCCTTTTTGGGAGGGGAGGATACTGTTGGGGGAAGCAAAGAACAGCATTGTTCTTTCTGAAGATTTAAATCAAGGAGGCTCTTTGTGTTACAGAGACTATTCATGTTTTTATTAGTACTTCAAATTCTTACTGGCCAAAGCCCCTGAAGCAAACAATAATGTTAGCACTTCTACCTTTTTCCCCTAAAATTTTCCAGTTACTTTAGATAACTAAATATTGCTTCTTCTGCACTTGTTTGTAGAGAAAAGTACATACTGAGAACTACCATATTGTAAAGTAATAGGAAACAGGAAAGACTCAAGGAAAACCCTCTCTGATGATCTTTCCTGGAGATACCACCATGTAAGAAACCATATATGGAGCTGGGTTTACTCATCAGCTATTTGAGAAGACAGCAATTCTTGCTCTTTGGCAGGGGAAAGCCTTGTATGTTCTCCCTTGTTGATGGCCAGCCAAGCCGTGCACTCCATGCACAACCATGCTGCTGCCTATTAAATGTGTATCCTGAAGCTCCAGGCTGGCTATCACAGCAGGCTGATTAAGATCTAATGATGCTCAAAATGTTCCCTCCATGGAGCAAGAACTGAAACTCTGGAGCATAGGCAGGTACATCTGGCAGCACCTGCCCTTTGGAAATACATTTCTCAAATAGCTCATTGCATCAATCATCTCTTTGTAGCACAGCGTTGACATCTTTCCTTTCCCAAATCCCTCCCAGTGGGTAAAACATGTACTGGGTTACAGACTAATGGCAATTAAAATGTCTCTCTTATAATTTATAATGCTTCCATAATGGAAATAGCAGAAGTCGCTGGGGCACTGGAACCCCCTGGTACACAGCGGTGAGCTCTGCTGGTGACATCAGGGGAAACAGGCAGAACAGATGAAGCTGTCCTGTGCTTGGCTAACTCTGAAGAAAAAGAAAATTGTAATAAACTTCAAGGTTAGCCCAGAAAAATATGTCTGGGGAAGCAAAGGAGGAAAACTTTTGCCTTTTCCCTTTCCTCTCCAAAATGGACAGGATATTCCCCTAGACTTGAAGGGAATCTGCTCAGATACAAATGAAGGATGGTGCCAGCAAGGAGGAAATAATCACCTGGTTATTGCTAATCAGAGAGATCTGGGCTGACACTGACTCTCACTGACTGAAACAGAGGCAGAGGATTGTGAAAACATTGGTTTATGCATCAAAAATCTTTTTTATCCAAAAAATGATTGAGGTATAGGAAGAGACACAAGAGTATCTGCGAACACAGCAGTTGCAGCACAGAGACTGTGATTTCAGGAGGGAAGATTTCTGTGCTGTGATGGAGTTACAGCTCATCCTTTTATTTAACCTCTCATGCTTAAACCACTGCCTGCGCTGCTGAGACCTGCAAAGCTTGTGGCAATGGGCTCTGGACATGGGACTCTTCCCTAGTGTCCTGCAAAGGGATATGTGATTGCTACTTTTTTACTGTTCAGCTTCAAGGTTTTGCTAATTTTACATGTTTTAATGGAGATATCACTGGCATGATGCCTGCAGACTGGCCCATGTGCTCACAGTTCTCCAAGCACTTGTAGATGAGCTCTGGTTTAGCCACGGACAGGAGCAGCGGTGTGGGAAAAATGTCCCTTGCAGAGGGAACATGGTCAAATGTGGGGCTCAGTGTGCTCCGATGCTCTAAAAACCGGAGGCAAATTCAAGTCATGGATTGCTCCTGCCTTCTGACCTGGAATTGCTCTTTGCTCACTCAAGATGAAAGAAAAACCTTTCAAAACTCAATGCATTTTTCTGATAATACCAAAAGAAGTGCACCCAATTGAATTAATATCCATTTGCTGGGACAGACTCCAAAAGCTGCCTGCAGTTACACCAGGGCGAGCAATTACCCCATTACCAACAAGCTGTGTTCCCTAGGGGGTAGGCTCCAGTTTCCCCACATCTGTGTCTGGGATGAGAGTGCAAGATCCTGCATCCCCAGGGCAGCCAGCATCCCTGAGCCTCAGGTCCAAAACTCTGGGAAGGGATTCTTCTGAGCTGTGACTATTCATCACCTCACGAGGACAGGTCACTTTAAGTTGGTTTTGCTTGTGTTTTAACAATTCACAGAGAAGAAATAGCAGAGGAAAATCATTAAAAATGAGGGCAATGTGATCAGGTCTTACATCTGATTATATTAGCACTAAGTATCAACACAGCAACTTGTTCAGCTGTGACATTTTTCGGCACAAATATAGAGGAAGAGTCAACGCTGCCCTTGGCTGCAGTTTTAAATATTTGCCTATTAGAAATGGGAACAAGAACTGTGTAAAAGCCAGCTTTTTGTGACAAAACTGTCTTCAGCCAAAGACTTATTTTCTTTGTTGTGGATTATATAAGCTTCAGGTCTTGGGGAGAAGGATACTGGCTATTAAAGCTTTTGCCACAGGGTATCCTGCCCAGATCCCAAGGGCTGTGATGGGGTGGCCACAGGGCCTTGTGAGCATCCCTGCCCTGGTTATGGCTTTGGGTCAGAAGGGGGGAAAAAAGGCCATAAATACGTATAATTGCTGGTGACAGAGCCAAGCCCCGCTCAGGAACGTGTTGGGTGACAGCCACAGTGATGCAAGGGGGTGATCTTAGGTGCTCCTCCTCCCACACTGGGGCCATTTTTGACAGCAGGCAGGAAGGATGGATTTCAGGATCCCAATTCAGTGATCCGCAGCTGGCAGCAAGCCTGATAACCTGGCACGCTAACGTTTATGTTGTCATGTCTAAGTCCGCACTTAATTACCAGCTCAAGTGCCAGAGGTGTCTGTCAATTTGTCTTTCTAATGTCTTTCCTTTTTCTTCCTTTTTTTTCCCCCCCATGGGTACTTTGAAGAACAGATCCCAGCTGCCAGCGTTCCTGCAGCTTGACAGGGAAGACGAAGGTCTGCTAGCAGTGCCTGATGGAAAATGTAAGTCAGCACAGAAGCATCGCCTCTGCTGATGTTGGTAGGAATCAGGCTGTGAGGGAGAACTGCCTCTGCTGGACCTGTCCTCCAACTCCAGCTTCTATAAGGGATTTTACTTCTTTCTCCTATATCTGTGATAATAAAACAAAATTAATACATCCCCCCATTAATTTTCCTTTATTATCACAGAGCTGGGTACACTTGTGCAGCAGGCAGATGAACCCTGAGTTTCCCCCTATATATCACCTATATATAAGGTACGTGTGGTGTATGTTGTTTCCTAGTATTGATCAGAAACAGTCTGCTAAGGACACAGGCCTTTTAAAGCAGGCCACTTTGCCTTATTTCCCAAGTGGCTGGCCTGCTGAAGTCAATAGGAATGTTTTCATTGATTTAGATGGGATTTTGATTAAGCCCAATCGTGCTTCCCAGATTTACAGTCCTTCTTCTGAACAGCAGGTTTAAAAAAATAACCAACCCAAACATCTCTGACCAGAAGGAAATGCCAATGCCAAGAGGAGCCTCCAACAGCATCATCAAACACATCACCTGCTCCCAATGGCACATGAAATGTCCCTCCCACCAGTGCTTGAAGGAAAGGCACCAGTGACTAGCCCTCTCCTGTTCCCTGTGATACATGACCTTAGAAAGTGCTGAAAGTAGTTGGATTTAGGTTAATCCGAAACTTCACATGGTAATTTTTTAATTGAAAAGTACCTTTTTTATTTCAAGCCTGAAGATTAAAAATTTCCAAGTGCGTTCTCTGGGAAATGATTGTATGATGACTGACTTCTAATATCATAGGGTGATATAAAATAATAGACAAAGTATCACTCCTCAATCCCACTCCCCAAATGATATGTCACATTTTTGCTCAAATCAGTGTTTTCTGGGAAGATCAGCTAGGGGACTTCCCCC
>JANHGB010043457.1:0-31231 GCA_026283785.1 Coracopsis vasa | reverse complement strand
GGCGGCTCCGCATCCGTCCGCCCCTCCGGTCCCGACCAGGAGCGGCGCTCCGCACCGGGCCCGGGGGTCCGGCCGGCTATCGCGAGCCCACCGAGGCGCCGGCGGCGCTGCGGTATCGCTACATCCAGGGGGGATTCTGACTTAGAGGCGTTCAGTCATAAGCCCGCAGATGGTAGCCTCGGTCCAGTGGCTCCTCAGCCAAGCACACGCACCAGGGGTCTGAACCTGCGGTTCCTCTCTTACTGAGCAGGATTGCTATTGCAACAGCTCATCATCAGTAGGGTAAAACTAACCTGTCTCACGACAGGCAAAGTAAGAAGGTCCTTAAAGCAGCAAGCAGTCTATTTGTAACTTTGAACGTGGCTAATCCTCTTTCAACTTAAACACCTTCTTTGAAAGGAAAAGAGACTTGAAAGCTCCTGGTTCAGCTCTTCATGACTGAGTAGGGTACTATGCTGCAGAGTGTTAATTTGTTAGTGACAAGATGGCTTTCTAACTTACTGCTCTTAATAGCTTGTGCTTATTGACTTAAGCAACAACTCTTGGTTCACTAACATGAAACATGGGTAGGGGGAGTCTAATAATCAATTTTCTCATTTTGGGTTCTTATTAAGATAAACCCCTAAAATCATCATATTTCCTAATATTTGCTTCTTCTTACTGTCCACCTTAAGTGGCCTATAAAACCCAGCTGGAATGGTCTTTCTACTTGATAGGCTGCCTTCAATTTTGGAGCTTCCTTTTTCCTCAAACGTCAGCTATAACCATATTGCATAGTGACCTCAAGCAGTTGTGGTGAACATTGGAAGACATTGCAATCATATTAGCAGCCCCTAAATTATTCAGAGCGCTTCCTGGTAAAAAGATGCTGCAGGACAATGAAAGCAAAGAACAATTCCCAGCAGATTAGATTTTTTTCCCTTGTTGCTGTCTGTAATTATTTCTATCAGATAAGTTATTTGCTATGCAAGCTTACCTTCAAAAGCATGTTTGTTAGAAAGAGAAAGGGAAAGAAATCCTTTGTAGGGCCTGCGCATGATTAAGTGGCTTTAACAAAGCCTAATGAATAATAATGACAGACTGTCAACTGCAATTTTAAGCATTTTGGCTTGTGAAATAGAAGAGCAAACAATATCAAAATTATTACATGTAGCAAATAAGTGCATTTGCCAATGCTGCCTACAGATGAGCTGCTTCTAGATTGCATATTTTTGTAAATAACATTTATTCTGCAGCTGCAATGTACTTACAGTACAGGGAAAACCCAGTATGGAACTATTGCCTTCATTAGCATTTTCTGCAGCTGTCTCAGAGAAGAACTGCTATATCAATTCAGCTCTTGGGCAGCCCAAGAAAATCATTGGGTGACTGGGGGTTTGTGGCTTTTCTTTTTTAAAAAGGACCTTAGTCAGAAATAGCCAGACAAGACTGTGATATCCAGAAAAATGTTTTGTGAGTTCCAGCACTGCTACAGGAAGGATGATACAAAAAGAGGGGTATCTGGGTTTCTTTGCATGATTGGTGGTGATGATTGTCATGTTCTGTCCTCAAAACTGAGGCAGAAAGGTGAATATTTGGATAAAATTGCATTGAAAGAATAACACGGGGTTTTTGATCATCGTATTGTTATCAGTTACCTGGTAACCAGGATCTAAGGAATGCATTAAACTAATCACATATTTAAACTATTATATTGTAAACACTGTTTTCTGGAAGATGTCTTTTTGCATGAAAGCTTTATTTAATTCCAGAAATTAGTTTGGGGGGACTATTGGTGTTTGTTTGGTTTATTTTCTTTCTCCTATTATATTCTTCCTCTATATGTAGATGCCTACGGTAACACAGGCTTTCTAAATACTGTGATTTAATTTTTTCTCATTACATTGTCAGAGATAAGGCAATATAACTGAAATAAACTTGAGAGGGGAGAGTTTTCTAAATTGTGCTTATATCTTTCATCACTATCTACTTCAAAATTAAACCACATAAGTTATACAAACACTTAGATATACTAGTATCGTAGACAGGAGCTGAAGAAAAGACAATAAATGTCATAAAACCTTCGTTTTCCATCCAATTTTCCTTGATAAATATCCTTTTCTTTTATACAGCCTCTCCACTCAAGAAGGTCCATAGAGAGGAATGGTGAGGCGTCTATCACTTTATCACTCTGACGACATTTGTTAACAATGTCACTTTTTATTTAAACACAGAGTTTGCTCTAAGAAATCTATTTTTTGACAATATACTATGTGGTGGAGGCAATTTTTAACATCTATTACTCTTGTGTATTGTGTTTGAAATTGATAGCGCTGAATGTGTTGCATGTCTACTGTCTGATGCTCATTGTGGGAGATAGAAATGCAGTAAAGGCCACTAGCTTCTCACTGAAGAAAAAGAACAGAAATCTGATGGTTTTCCATTGAGGGACAGCTGATCAAAAGGAAGGTTAAGTAAGCAGAATGTGTCAGATACTATTTTTTCCCCACTGGAAAACTGTGTACCAAAGTACTTCAGAACTCTCCATCAGACCCCAGTGCTCTGATATCAGCACTGTAAACAACTTCAACAGGATGTTAGCTGGTTGAAGTGGAGAAAGTAAAGAAGAGAAGAAAAGGAGGAAAATAAAAGGGAGGGCCCAGGCTATTGTAACAGATCTTGTAAAGAAAGTTAGATTTTTTTTCTAATAATAATCAAGCTTACATATTCCTTTTAAATACAAATATTTAGTTCTGCATGGGTAGCTTTCCATTAATAACTAAGAGCAGTGAAGCAATTGGATGTGTGTCGAAATTCTGCCTTATATTTTAATAAACTTGAAGCACATTCCCTAAATTTAAGCAATCATCCTGCACTGTTGTAGGTTATTTTCTGGTGAGGAAAATCAGCACTACTTCAGCATGTTGTACATGTTGTTGCAGAAGTCAAATCAATCAGACAGTCAAGGTGGATCTGCCTAGACCTCCATCTAAAAGTGAACTCCCCAAAGCAGTCTTAAAACACTGACTCTCTAGTTTTACCAGAAAATGAGCTAGAGCTCCTCTTTAATTAGAGGACACTTGTTTGCCTGAGGACACCGTGTCCTGCTGTGAGTCCCTCATCTCTTGCCTCACCCTGAAGCCTTTGGCAGCCGCTCACTGTGCTTAGTTGCTCCCTACAGAAACAGCCATCTCTTCTTCTTCCAGTCATTTCCTTTTAGAAGGAACAAAACATACAAACCAAGTGAGAACCATCCTTCATACAGCGCGATTAATGCTTGTACAGGCTTCTTAGGAGATAAGTACTATTTTATTAAACTCTCACTCCACTAATACCAGAAGATTTTCTAAGTTAAGCACTGGTCCATGCAGGTTGAGTGTTTTACTGCATGCCTCAAAAATATTCTTTTTTTTCCCCTAAAATATGTTTAGCTTCTTAGGCTTGTTTTAATGGAAAAACTTCTTAAGATGGAGAAAAGGGGGGAAAAAGGCTAAACTCCTCGAAATATAGCTTTAAATACCATTTTAACTCTATATTCTACCTCTGGGTTTCAGATTCATCAGTATATAATGAGGCACTGCTATAATATATATCATGAGGGCCAATGAGACAGGAAAAATAAAAGTAGTATTCAAGTAAAGTGTTGATTTTAATTTTCTCTTGTCAACAGCTTTGTTCTAAGGTAAAGGTAAATAACTTGTAAAATCTGGCAACTGAATTCTGTTTTCCATTCATGTTTCTCAGATATATAAAATATAGTTGGGTCTGAAATACACTCTGAGAATGAGTAGTACCTCATTGGTGAGCACCCTGTGGTACTAAAGTGAAATCTTGTTTCTGGTGAGTTGATAGGGTATCACTGACTTCCCCTGGATCACAGAGTGACAGTGGATCTTTTCTTACAACAGCACTGACAGCTTCATGTAATTGAGTTAATTTAAAGTGATGTTGATTTAATTCATTGAAATGAGAGTCTGATAACTCTCTTCAGCCTCCGTGTGGAAAACAACATGCATTCCTGTTGCTGTATACAAATGTTAACAACAACATGTTGAAACACAAGCTCGACAAATCAGTTAAGCATTTACTTTGGCCTGCTCCACTGCAGCAAACCACTTAAGCACATGCCTCAAGGTATAGACATGCTCAAGTGCTTTTCTGATTAATGATGAACTGGAGCCCAAGTGTCTAATTTCAAGACTAACATTGTGTCTTATTGCTAGATTAGAAGAATTACTCATTCCAGTAGTCTTCAGGGAGATGAACATCACATTTCACTTTCCTTTCTCCATGAATGCTACTGGTACACATTGGATGGGCTGAGCTTGGGGGCTGGAGGAGCTCAATCAGACTTGCCACCGAGTGATGTTCCAAGTTCCTCAAGAGGCAATCAGAATGACCTCCTCAAATGAAGGTTTATAAACTGTTACTTCATCATTTGGATGAGTGAATCCTAAAAATCAGTTTTCAGGAAAGGAAAGGTAGGAAATTGCTGAAGTGCTTTAACATCCTGTCAAAATGTCACTTACATGCAGGAATGGTGTGTGTTCATTTTAAAAAGAGAGAAATGCAGAAAAACACATGACAATCAGCCCAGAGCTGGAAAAAAACAAGGGAAGAAAACAAAGTATAAGAGAATTGTCCTCAATGCGAATCCTCATTTCAGTCTCCAGATGCTGAAAACAACAAGGTCAAGGTCTGAGTTTAAAGAAAAATGCAGCCCCCCCATTGCTAAGGCACCAGAGACAATGTCAGACTTAATTGTCAGATTACTGTCTAATCAATGATTTCTCTGATTAGTGACCCACTGACAGCACAACCAAATCAATGTGTTTATTCCAAGTGTTAGCCCAGATGCTCTAGAAGAGAGAAAATCAGGAAAAAAATTACATCAAGTAACTCAAATTCCCTGCATACCAATGGAAAGTGTAATTTGGTTTGCTTATTTACAGGGTTTGAAAGGTTTATTTGACAACAGAAGGGCTAATAAAAGGAATCCAAGTCACGTTTAATTACACCCATTTTATTATCTTAATCAGTTCACTGCTGTGCATTCTAATCATGACGTAACATTTTTGAGTAAAGGAGTACAAAAGATTTCTTTTTTTCTGTTAATATAATTTTTGGCCCATATCTGCCGTGGCTGCCAACTCTTCTTGTTGAGTTCACACTCACAGACATGAGGGCAGCATGTTAAATCTTCACTGAATCACTGTTTAGGTGGCGAACAAAAATGCCCTGAAAGCTGAATGGAATAACAAAAAGACAACAGAGCCTGTACTCTAATTAATTTTAGATGAAAAGGGAAAATTAGAAAAGGCAATAAAGGATTTAAAGCCCAGAGGTATCTGGACAGGAACTTGGAAAAGATCGTTTAACTGTGGAATTGATGATAAAAGTCCGTATACCAGTGCTTGATTACAACCAGAGATTGTATTAAAAATATGCAAGTTACGACTTAATCTATGCCAAGAGTAGATAGATACGCAGTATTCTCCTGATAGTTGAGATGAATGTGGAAGGGGGAACTGGATAATACTGATTCCAATTTTAATTTACAATTCAAGTACAAACTGTTTTAATTATGTCTAATTGAAATGATTTATTGCCTTAAGTGGTAAGGATAAAGGCCTGCACAAAAATGCTACTTCTTAATCTTTGGACTGCATGTTATTCCTGTTCTTCATTCTTTTATTGTGTTGAATGCAGAAATGAGAGATGTGTCTGTGTCACTCCTTGCACATTTAACTTCTTGGGCTGAGCTGAATCGTAATATGAAGAGAGAGGAAATACTTCCTGTAGCAGAGAACTGATGATGTGCAAAGGTGAACCATCTGAAGATGAACTGACACACTCTTTAAAAATAAGCACAGCTTAAGTTCCCAAACTTGGAGTAGGTGTGTAAGCTTAAAACATGTACAGTTTAAAAGACGTTCTGTAAATAAACTTTCCTTATTTAGCTGACAAAACTTTATTTTGGAGCTGATTGTTTTTGAAGGTATAGGGAATGCTGTTGCCATCACCTGAGGGTTCCTGTGTCTTACAACCAGCCCTGACCACAGATATCCTGAAAAAAGGGACCTACGTATCCATCATTGCAGAGAAGTGAACTGGCTACACATCTGCCCTAATTCCAAGTGTCTTCTCACTTATCCAGCCAAATGAAACTGAATTTTTATTGCAGCTTCAGTAGACAGAGTGGGATAATCCGGGTAAAGCAGTCTCTAGCTCAGTGGCTGGGGCTGACTGAGATGATGTCTATCAGTATGAAGACAAACAAACAGAATCGGTGTTTCCCCTTCCTTTAGAGGAGTATAAGCGCAATCATGGAGTTTTTGGAGCTTTGGGGGAACACGGAAATTCTTTCAGAGTACAGTCAGTGTTCAGAATAACAAAAGGGACCTCTGGAGGACATCCAAACTAACCTGCTGCTCAAAGCTAGGCCTAATTCATTTACTCTTCTGAGTGCAAACAATTACTTTTCTGAACAACTGTATTAGCCCCTGTTTGTCCTTCTGAGCAGTGTCAAACCTCTGCCTCAGCAGTGTGCTGGTGCAGCTCCAAAAGGGCATTCCCAGTTCTCTAAGAGCAAGTGGGCCTCCCTCCTGCCCTCCCCAAAACATCATCCACCCACCTGCCCTGGGGGAAGTTGACAGCCAGGGCCCCAGGCCTTGAGGAACTAATTTTATTGTGGTCTTCAAAGAGCATTTGCCCTACAAAACCCTTTAAAAAGTCAAATGCTAGTGTTGTCTAAACATATTAAGCATTGAATCTTGTTCTGTATGCCTCTTACTGTGCATCTCCCTATAAAATAAGAACTATAGATTATTTCTGTAAGAATATCCATTGGCTTCAGTGCTGCTGGATTTGCTCGTTGAAATGTGCTTCGGGAGAGCTACTAAAATATATTGAAAACCATTGAAATAGATAGTTTTTCTGTGCACTTTTAATCTTCTATAAAGGGATAATTCCTTGTTTGAGTGTTTTAACAAAAGCTAGAGGAATTATAATCTAATACAATCTGCAAGACTTTTCATAAAGCAATGGAAGTAAAATAGCAGTTGCCTTAGCTACTTATGCTATATGGAACTAACCTGAGGGAAAGCAGCCTGCCAGAAATCTGTCACAAGAACTAACTATCCATATAAATTCCCATGTTTGAGTTGATGCTTGCAGACAAGCCAAGGCTGATGTCAGAGTTCTGAGGGCCAAATTAAGACAAAGTTTTTCTAGGTTTCTTTGAAGAGCAAAGCTTTTCAGACTATCTTTCAGCTCTTGTAACTTAAGTCTCCTTGACAGCCTATTATTTGTTCAGTCATTACATTCCCTTGATTCTTTTTGACAAAGTTATCAAACACCCCACTGGAACCACAGCCAAAGAAGCATTCACCTTTATACAAAGGGCCAAATCCTGATAAAGAACACACAGCTGGAGCAAATGGACTGTTTGTTCAGGAAATAGAGCTAAATGGAGATTTCTGCTGCACCTTGTCACAGGTGGTGTGAATCCAGGCCACAGGAACTACAGAATAGAGACAGAAATAAAATCTACTGCTCAGCAGTGCAGCTTTCTCCCCACATTAACACTCATATGCAAACAGCCACAGTAGAGCTTAGATCCATTACACTAAGGTATGCTTTTATTCTCCTTTTATTTGGTCTCTATTGCCTATTCCTGTATCTGTAAGGAGGGTGGTATTTCTTTATTTGTATCTTGTTCACTAATGCAATGAGAGCAGTAGTTAATCCTTATTCAAAAGTAGATGCAGTACAGTCTGTCATAGTACCAAAATTTTTTAATATGTTTACTACTCATTACTTTTGATATGCTTCTTGCTTTCTATTTTATCACAATTACTTGCTCAGCTTTTCACAGGTTTTCTTTTAGTGATCTAGGGTACCATCTTTTGTATGTCTGAAGTGGTAAGTTTCCAACTGCCCTTCATTCTGCAGTATATTCAGACCTGTTAAAGTGCATCAAAACAGATACCAACAGTCTATACGCTCTTATTAGTTTCTGAAGATTTCAAAGTAACTGCTGGAGATAATGTGGTGAACTTTGATACCCATCCCATAGCTAGATTTAATAACTATATGTGCCTTGCCATTTCCCTGGTATCTGCTATGGGTGCACCAATACACTAAGTACTACACAAACAGAACTCTTGCTGTGATTCCGTCTCAGTTTAAATGGAAGAGTTGTCCCAAAAGAAAATCAAGCTCTTCTGTCTGCTTCTGTGTTTCATCTGCTGTAGAACATCTATACTTCTTAATCAGTTGCAGTCCAGTCATTACATAGCTGGTCTATAACTGGTTTATTAATCTATATGCATATGTACAAACACACATGTCACAAACCAAGGAACAACTGAAGATGGCAAGTCACTTAAATTGCAACTACTGAGTGTGAAGGAGGAGAGAAAAGAAAGAAAATGAAAGTGTGTAGGAATGTATTATGTTTTACAGATACATGTGGATCCTCGTTTTATAAGTTATCATAATAATATGGAAATATTCCCTATGATGCACACAAAAGTGGTAGTTTTGGTCAGTGTGACTTTCTGGCTTTCCAGTACTAAGACAGACCTCCATAAATGTCACTTTTCTTTTCACAGGGTAAAATTCCTTTGCTGTACACTTTAAGAAATGTGATTCACCTTGTAAAAGGCAACTGTCTGTCAGCTCTAGGTTCAGGTACCTGCTTATCACAACTGCTAGTGATTTTTCTCCAAGTACAGGCGTGCAGACAGATAAGAAGGAGTGTCAGTGTACTGCAAATATACCATCATCTTCTCCTGTGACAGGCAAACTAGAAACACGTGCTCTTTTAACCTGAAGCGATCATTACAGTGGCCATTACAAAGATAGGTTTTTAAACTGAAGGAATACTGTTGATTTGTTAATAAAACTTTTTAATGAACTTTAATTTCCAGTAACTAATTCATTCTTTGTGATCTAGAAGTCATTTTGGAACAATGTAACTGGTGATGTTAATAAATATCTGAAGCATCTTCTACCTCTATAAAATTCATCTAAATCAAGAGATGTATTTTTCTCTTTTTGTCTTTCCTGACACTTCATCCCTAAGGTATTTTGCAAAATAAGGTAATACGGTTACAGAAATAAAACAGCAGGAGATGGAGATGAATTGAAATGCAGAATAAATAGAGGATGAAATGTGTATTTTATTTTCTGTGCACTAGAACAGGCTGCCTGGGGAAGTGGTGCAGTCCCCATCCCTGGAGGTATGTAAAAGACATGTAGATGTGGCACTTAAGGATATGGCTTAGTGGTGCACTTGGCAGTGTTCTGTTTAAGGTTAGACTTGATGGCCTTAAAGGTCTTTTCCAATCTAAATGATTCTGTGTTCCAAGATGCTGTCAAGTATTGCAACTCTGTCAATGAAATTCCTTTGTCCATGCCTGGATTTAAGACAGAGGAGGTGCAGTTCATCTGAGAGCACAACTGTTCACTGGTATTTTGACAGCTTCTGCTTCTTTGCACATCAGCTAGGATCGTCCACTCGGTACAAAATAATAGCAGTGAGCTGTGGATGTCATAGCTAAAACAAAATCAGTGCACAGGACTTTCTACAGCCAGGAAGGCCACCCCTCTTAACCTATACTGCTTTAAAACTGTATGTGTTGCATGCTACGGGCTAGAATACGTAGGGTTTTCTTTTTATTTCTTTTTATTTCTTTTTTCTTTTATTTTCTTTTATAGGCAACAGTAACCTTTACTTCCACCTACAATTTGTTCTTTATATCTGAGGCAGAAAGGTTTCATTGCATACAACAAACACTGGCTCCTTTGCAACTGCTCAACCCCTTTGGGATTTCTGCACAGAGGCGAAGAGACGCACACAGGATGCTGCTATGCTCCTGCTGCTGCTGGCAAATCTCATCTTGAATCAAGCTAAGCCGTTTCTCCAGGCCTTTGCCTTTTCACGAGTGGGACTTTTAGCCAGGAGTTCAGTAGCGATGTAAGAACAAGAAATCACCAAAAGCAGGGATGCTGTTTATGATTCCCACTTCCAAGTTCTCCTTTCTGGTACTCTATCATCTTTATGTACTAAGTAACAAAATGCTCTACTCTTCTCTGTACAAAATCAGCTATTTCATGTTTTCTAGGTCAATTCAGTTATATTTATTGATTATATCTGGGACTATTTAACAATGACACTATTTGCAGAAATCAAAGTGGAACACATGCAAATAAAAGTAATCTTTTTAAGTAAAGGAATTTCAAAGAAAAAGGTACATGCTGTTCCATTTGTGGGAGTTTTATTTTTAATGCAGTTCATTGGTATTTATTTGAATTAGACTTATGTGGCAAAAATCTAGACAAAATGTGAAATATGATAACTGTTATAATTCTTAGTAATATTTCTTATCTTAATGCGTAGCTACAGTCACAAATAAACCCCCCAAATTACAATTATCTCACTCAGCCCTCACAGCTTGCATTATTTTTATGAAAACTAGATTCTCATTACATTTGCTGGGTTTAATCAGCAATATGATATTTCTCTCTGTGCCAGGCAGTTTGTTAAAAATGAGGCATTTCCTGAAGAACTCTCTGCTGTATTTTAGAATCAACCCCCCTCACCTTAATTTCATAGAGAGTGATCACTCAAGCTTATTTCTAGAAATAGTCTGGCAGAAGTCTGTCTTTTATTATGTCAGTTTCAAAAGTGACTTCTCCACACCAACTCCATACCTCAATGTGTAACTTCACATTTGAGCTGAAAGGCATAAAATTGTGTGTAATGGGAAAAACAATCCTACTAGAAGGATACACATAGGGGCAAAGATCTGCATAAAGACTAAGCTGAATTCTTTCTGTTTAGCAATGCAGAAGTAAAGTTGTACCATTAAAATCACATGCAAAACTATCTTATGTTGTGATCTTTAGGCGCATGTCAAACTCCTTATCGAGGGAATGTGTGTTGCACATGTGCTGCAGGGAAGCAGAAGACAATACTAAAATAATACTAAAAGCTGCAAAATGAAATCTAGTTTCAGAAAATATGCTAAAATACTTGACTGCATATGTTTCTCTCACAGGTCATAGCATAGATGTTCCCATCTTCAAGAGAAGGCTCCTCCATCAGAAGTGGGAACCAGACAAAATGTTTAGAAGTAGCAAGAGGTGTTACCCTGAGCCCCTAGGGCTGTACCAGGGTTATCAAGTAGATGCAATCCTTCATCTGTGCTTTCCTAGGTGAAGATGCTGATGTGCTCTGGCTGGTAACTGGCCACTAGGAAATGCAACTTTCCTCCTTATGCCCATGGATGCAATGAGAAGTGATATGTTACAGTGTCTGCTTATGAAGCTGAACTCATTAATTTCTCTAACTGCTCTGCCTCCACAGCAGATCTGTGTGGCAGAAACGTCCAGAAGTTTGCTATCTACTTTACCTTCCCTTATGTGTTTTAAAACGGTTTCTGCTGATTTGTCTGATTGCCCTCTCATTCTCAGTTCTGAAAGCACATTATCCATGCCTTTGTGATTTTGTAGATCTCTGATGTATAATATCCCAACTGCTTGAACTCTGCAGTTCCAAGCAGAAGCAAAGGCAAACTATTTGTTATTAAGATTTTGAATGATTTATTGAAGGGTAAGAACTTTGGGGTTGGTTTTGGTTTTGGTATTTTTTTTTTTTTCCCAACAATTATTTTCTTTTTCCTACATTAATTTTGAAACCAGAAGAAATTGAAGCCCACTAAAAGTATTTTCATTGCAAAGGAGAGGACATTCCACAAGAGACACTTGTGAACAATGACAACAGTTAGAGGGTATGTGTGTAAGTGACACATGATCTTTACTGTATATTGAAGTAAATATTTGTTTGCAGAAACCATAAACAAAATAAATCCTGCGTAGTTTGTATAACAGCCGAGGACCCAGGATTGTGAGGGCCATAGCTTATAAGCGGCTCTGACACCATTACCACCTTCACAGATAGGACATAAATCAGGATGTATACAGATGACATATTTTCTGCAAAGCTGTACTTTAAATAACCACTCCAGTTATTTAAGATTATCATATTACTGCATGGAATGCAAACAGGTAAAATAATCACTCTCTGAAGATTAAACAAATGGAAGACTATGCTAGTTAGTTTTCTCTTTTCACTAGATATTGTTTGTCCTATTAAGTTTGTTTCTGGCAGATATAAAGTAGCTCAACTACTGCATTTCCAAGAGATCTCTGCATACAGCAAGTACTTTTGAAAATCTGGGCCTAGGTTTCTCTCTATGCATTTAGAAATTTAGTGACCACTTCAGGAAATATACCTTTCAACAGTACTGAAGAGAGTAATACAGATTGTATCTAAAAGTGGGAGAGTAGTGAGCATGTGCCAGTTTCCTAAAGGAGAGAATCAGTACTTCCCAACTATTTTTTTTCAGATGTTAGCTGTCTCCTAAGGATAGCATGAAAATACCTGGTAATAGATGATGATCACTTTAGTGACTGCTGAGAAATGAAAGCCATTTTATTGCAACTGCTGTGGCTGCTCCAATATACTTTAATCTCTACTGACCTGAAATAGAGGTGGTACTTCAGAGCAAACAAAAGAGGCTTATGGAGAACCAAGGATCAAATTTCTTGCTGTTTTGCATGTTTTATCTGCATTTACCATTGTGAAAAGAGGAATAAATCAGCTGCTTTCATCTCTGGTTGTTTTATAGACCCACTTTACAAAAAGATGAAAGATGACACAGGTAGAAAGACAATGGGGAACATGACCACAGGGATTTATGTTTGTGCTGTTATGCATTTGGATTTTTGAGCACTCATGATTTTCTCTTTGGACAGAATAATGCTTAGGGAAAACACTTTATGCACAGTGTAAGGGAAACCAATACATTATTTAACAATTCTGTGTTGGCATGTGCTGACTCTTGTTTGCAAAAATATGACATATACTGGGAAACTAAATAATTTAGGGTGGCTATCCTGTTCCCATGTACACATATAATACATGAAATGGGAAGTCTGCATTTGCTGCCATTGTCAGTAAAAAACAGTAAATAAGATTTTCAGTGATTTAGTGTAGAGGCAATGTGACAGAAAACTAAGCAGTTATAAACACTGAAGTAACAAAGTTTTGCAGTGCGTAATGTATGGTAGTCACTAAGTTAATGGATGAGTAATACTGCTGACACCACTGGATCCTTATCCTGAATTTTTTCAGAAGTGCTATATGTGAATGTATATCTTAAGTATTTATGGGAGAGAAAAAAAAAATCTATATTAGCTATACTATTCTGGGTTTCTATAACAAATGACAGTGTTCAAACTCCCAATACTGCTTATATGTTAGCTACTAGAACTGGTATTACCATTTCAGCTGCTGCAAATTTATGTTATTAAATGTCATCCTTGCATTGGTACACAAAACAAAATATGACAGACGTGTAAGTGTCAAACAGGATTTGTGTAGTCTATTGGTAATCTGTTTTGAGGTACAGCAGTGTGTTTCGCTTGTAGCTGTGAGTCACACTGTAAGCCAGATTGTAAGACATCAGCATTTAAATGCATTCTATATTTCAGGGGGTTGTTGTGGTTCGTAATATTTATGATTCAACACACTCAGTGCCTTTGTACTCCAAGAGGACTGCTGGCTGCTATGAGATGAGACCAATTTTCAAAATCCTGCTGACAGATTCATAAACTCCTATTGACCATGCAGTGTTGCTCCCCACTCCTGGGCAAGTTTGTTTGGGCATTTTCAAGAGTGCACAAAATGCCTCTGCAAGCAGAAATACAAAAGTACAATGCTACTGCCTAAAGTAAGCCAACACACTCAAAAAACACCCGGGCTCTAACCAGCCAGGGGGGCTGAACACAAGTGTTGCCGCCATACCTTGATGGATGGAGAAAAGACTGGTTTTGATCAACACCAACACAGATGTTACACCAGGACCTAACCAGCAGGCAGGGATTCACAGGTGGTGCTTTTTCTCATGCTCAGCTAAGTGTTTAGCACAACAGTTCCTACACTGTAAACTTTCAAGCTAATGGCAGAATTCACTGACCCTCATGCTTTCACACTGAACTAAGAGAAGTGAACATTTTTAACCAGAAAAGATGTTTTCATTGTTAGATGAACAGATGACATTTCCAATGCTTTTAATGGAAAAATAGTAGCATAACTAGCAAAATCCTTTAAACCACTGGAGCTGTGTGTGATGGTCTTGCATCATACTCTTTTGGAAGCTGTATTTTGGTATGGAGAATGCAAACGTTTTAAAATTAACATGTATATTGCTAAATATGTTAAAGAATTAAAACCTAATATATGTTTATAATTAAAGACAAGCATATTTACTTAATCTAATAAAGGAAACTATGTGAATCAGCCTGGCAACAATCCCTGGTTGTTTGGGGTTTTTTTTGTCTTCAGAAAATCTTCTCTACAATCAGATTGTAAAGGTACTAAATTCCTTCTCCTTACAAGCATACACAAGGTAGATGTTTGAGCTGAACCTTTGGCACAGCTTTCCTCCCCACAGCCAGTATTTTCATTCTGTGCTGCAGTGGGGGTTTCTAAGCAGAATGGGAAATGAGCTTTAGGTGAAGATTTAAATGTGAATTACACTGTTATTCTCAGCTCATTGAGGAAACATTCAAACTGTAGTTTGCTTAAATCAACTATACGATTGCACTGTCTGAACTGCATTCACCTCTTTATTATGCTCAGTGGCTAGAGAATCAATGGGGTAATGTCTCTTTAATCATTTGCTTCAAGATAATAAATATTTCACTTTGCAGTGTAACATGGAAATAAAATAAAACCTGAAATAGGTGATTTTGAGGTCACATTTGTCAAACTGAAAAATGACCAGTGTATTTGTTGGGTAGCAGGAATGATGGAAAGAGGGTATAGGTCTCTTCCCAAGCAGAAAAGGTAATGAATAGTGAAACACAGTGATGATTGTCACTCAAATAGCTCTCAATAATGAGATTCAGCCTGTGTGTTCCTAGCAACAGATGGTCTCAAAGCCCCTGTCATGGAATGACCTTTAAGCACAGTATTTGTTTCAAGAAACCACAATATTAACTGTCTTTGCACAGATTCAGATATCCCGCATAATGCTTAGGCTCTGCAGAACACTCTTTGAGATTCCAGGTTTTATTTCTTCAGATCTTCCCCCTCCCTCCCTCCTGCAATCCCCCCTACACTCCCCTGAGGCCCCCTTCAAAGGATTGTAAGAAAATAAACAGGATGTAGCATGAGAAAATGTTTGCTGTTATGGTGGAATAGAAGCACTAATGCTTCTCCCATTATCTGGAAATAAAGGGCTATGCAAAATGTTGTGGACAGTTATGTAACAGGTATGGCTTTAAAGATTTTTTTCACATTAGTATCATTCAGTCATTTAAGTACCAGTGAAAAAGGTTCTTGTTTAACCCTTAAAGCCAAAGATTCTTTCCTAGCCCCACAGACACTACTGCAGGCTAAACGGAGGCCCAAGCACCCTTAACTTTCTGATTTAAAATCCAGGTACAAATTTAATGTGCTGACTGCTGATGTGACATCACTTGCAGAGACGAAACAGGGAAAGTGCTGTTAAGGCAGTCGTCCTGTTCGAATTAAAAAGAATTCCTTGGATACAGTGTGGTGTCTGCTCTGCCCAGCCCATCCTTCCCCTGCGCACAGTGCCAGGTCTCGGTCACCCACGGGAGTCCCACTGGCCTGGTCACCTATGGGGGTCCCACCACCACTCACTGAGGGGCATCCCTGAGCTGCGGTGCCTCCTCCTGCACCTCAGTATCTATCAAGAGATGGCCCCAGCACCCAAAAGCTCCCTCTCACAAGCATGAGCAACCTCTCCAGTGTGATATCAGTATCTACAGCCTCACAGAGTAAGGGCAGGTGGAAGAGGGATATGTGGAAGAAGAGTCCAATTTGAGTTTTCCTCAGGTGGTGCAGTGCCCTGTGTGTATGGGAAGTGATAAATGACAGTATCATTTTCCTGCTAAGAATGGATACTGAAACTACTAGTCCTGTTTCTGCTCTTTCCACACCTTAAACAAGTAAATTAAGTAAATTCACTTAAATAAATATATTTCAATTTAAAGCAACATTTTTTTAAGCTTATGAAGTTAGAAATATTTTAAATTTACCCAATTTCCAGACTCATTCACATGAGCTTTCCTACTGATTGTATTCCTTCTTTGTGCTACTAAAGAGCTAGGTTGAGAGCATTTTTGAACAAAGCTGTCGTATTTATGCTCATTTTCAACTCTATAATTTCCTTTCCTTTTTTCCTCTAAGAAAACTTCTCCATAAAATACAATCAAGTTTCAGAATTCTTTTCACCTCTTTTCCAATACTTATTCCCATTCTTTCATGTGCTCTGAAGAGTTTCATGAACTTCTATGGATTTGTCTGGAATTAACTGCATATATTCTATCACAGGCACAATTTCTGCACTGGATAAAATCCTCTAGCTATCAGTACTACCTTTTTTTCACTGCATTTGTTTATCCCAAGGAGTTACTGTCATGTATATAATCATACTCTATTGCCAGAGCTAGTCTTCTATAAATTGCAAAACTAATGGGACACAAACAACTGTGTTGTATATCAAAATGAAAATTGTAGTGCTATCAAGGAAACATTGAAGGGACAGACAGATAAGTGGATGAAAAAAACTCTCCAGCAACCCTTTTTAATCTCTTCACCTTCTTTTTTTCTGGGTGGTGGCCAATTGGAAAAATGAAACAAGCTTTATGATTTATTATTGTGGGTTCTTGTATAGGGGCTGTAGAAGTAACAGGAATATTTATTAATGTTTGCAAAGAGTGTAATTTATTATTGATTTTTTCCTCAACCTTGTTTAGCTACTGGCATGTGGAGACTATGAAAATGTAGGAAATATTTATAATATTTATTACTTCAACAGCTACAACTGCAACATTCTTTTGGCATATATAGTCTACTGAATTAATTCTTTCTTCTGTTTGGCTGCTAATTGGAATTTATGTTCTTGTTGCGAAACCTCACATATTCTCATTTTATCAGCAGCAACTCAGATGAATACTACAAAAACTCAGATACTCTGTGCAAAGATCCATGCTTAACAAATTAATCCAGAAAAAAGTTTCCTATTATTAATGTTCTGTATTTTGAACAGGCATTAGCTAAACGTACTTTGTGTTTACATATCTGAAATGAAGTACCAAAGGATAAAGTCATGAAATTTATTTCAGTTGGTAAAGTTATCAAAAAGGTAGGAAATAATTGAAAACGAATGTGTATCAAACTCTTTGGAAATAGTAATTTCAAAAATAACAGATAGCCAGGACATCTTGAGATTAGTGGCATTGAAAAAAAGAGAGAGTAGGAACAGAATGAACGTCTTCACAAAGGTGGATCAATAATGCAGGATCAGAGGTGTAATGTCAGAGAGTAAATGCTCTGCCAGGCTGGGCAGGGAGAGCAGAGGCAGACTGCACTGCTGCAGCGCAAAGTGTTGACACTCTCAGGACAAGTTAGGCCATCAGCAGCCTGGTGCCTGCATAGACACCTAAGACAGCCAGTAGAAAATTGCAAAGAGAAGAAAATACTTGTGGTTTTTTTTCTTTGTTTTTTCTTTTTTTTTTCCTCTCTGATTTTAGCTCTGAAACCCTGAGCCTATGGTAGCGCCCTTCTTTGCACCAGGAAGGACCTCCTGGATTTATGTTCTCGACGCTTCCCCTTTACATATCATTAATCAGCTTCTGGCTTTCTCTTAACTTTTGGGTGTTAATAAATTTAAAACAGTTCTGCAGCTGTAGGAACAATGGAAGAAATAGAAAATATGTTTAACAGAATGAATCAAGGTGCTTGAGTGGCTTTGTTAATCAAAGACACTGTTACAGAATTAGGATCTTAACAGTGAGGATAACTAATCATAATGTGATTTAACATAGACAGTATCAGATTTTCCTTCAACATCCATTTAAAATAGTGTTTTTCATAAAAAGCTTTACCTGAAAAAAAGGAAAATACAATTCAGGAAAGTTCTACATCCTGCACAATACAGGATCATCACAACTTCTTTACATTATCTGCCCTTTATACATTATGAATCACCATAATGTTTGAATACTTTATTTCCCTCATGGTTTTGGAATTAACAGGATGTGCACATTTGCCCTTGGGTTTTTTATTTCATACTCCTGCCTGCCATTTCCATGTATATTTTCATTTTATTTGCTCCTGTCAGTTTTTTACACAGGATACAAGTCTATTTGAAGGAAGGCAAAATGGTGGCCTGGACAATTCTAAAGTGAACCGTGTCGTGATACCAGTTAAATAATGCATGAATGGACCTGTGCTAGCAATAATTCACTGCTAGTGCTATTTATTTCTTTATCATGTGTCAGTTCCCTTTCCTGTCAGGATATCAAATGGCTACAAAGTGCAGCTAGCTGGTTTCCTTATCTTTGAGCTAAATGTTCCATTATATCACATTTTAGGCTTTTAAGATTGCATAATGAAGCACACATAAAATCTAAAATGATCATGAGTAGCATACCCATGATGCAATATGTTAAAAAGTGACACGGCACCAGGATGGAGTGTTTTGTTGCTGCTGCATCTTGTTGGTAGAAAGGAGCGTGACTTAAATCACGCAGTCATTAGAATAGCTGATACTTTGCTGTTGGTTTACTATAGGATTTCAGGAAGATTTATATACATCCATAGACATCTAAAGTTCAAGGAACTTAATTGGGCTGAGATAAGTGTCATTGCAGCTCTGAGATTCACTGCTAAAAATTGTTTTCTGGTTTAAGCCACCATGTGTGCTTGCTCTAAATCCTTTGGGTTTAACCTTTAAATTTTTGCAGCATGAGAAGGTTAATCTCTTTCTATTATCATATTCTTCCTTAAATGAGAAATGCCACATTGAAGATGTGGCATACTTTTAATCTCATTGTTCTTTTGGATTTCAGCATTAGATCTGAAATTCTACATTTTTTTAACCAGAATGGCACATGTGGCATTAGTGTAGCTATGAAAGAACATACTTCTCTTCCTTTGTGGAACAAGCGGAGTAAGAATTGGATTCACTAAGATGCTTCCCAGAAATATGTATTTGAGTTGCCAACTTTATATCCTATTTTTTATATTTTGTATTTCAACCAATGACATATCAATGATATAATTGTTCTTAAAATAAGCAATCTAATAATAAATGTTCCTCTGCAGTATGCCACCAAACAGATGCTTGAAAGAACAGCAGCAATTCGAATAAAAACAAAATAGAAACCTTAAAAGGTCACATCACTTCCTGATATTTTAAGTGTTGAAATTCAACTGAGCATAAATATTAAAATTTAAACGTGTCAGCTGTTAGAAAAACTCTTAGGACCTGCAAAAGTATCTGAATACCTTCACCATTTCTGACTATGCAATGAATTACAGTATATTGCTTACTGTAGTGTACTGAACATTATTATTATACTTGAACTGAATTTCATCTAGGGTATGCAGATTTGTTCTGGAAAAAAACAAAAACAAAAACAAAGCTGATAAAAAAAAATTGTTAAAAAAGTGACTTTTTATAAAATATTGCTCTTTACAAATCCTAGAGTTACAACTGTGTACAGGTACATGCAGGCATTGCAGCTGACATGTGGGGCTCTGGTTCCAGTTTGAGCCTCTTGAGGTACCACTGTAATTTCCTGTGAAACATTTGCTTCTTCTGCCCTGTCCCCTCTACATCCACAAAATCTGCTTTTACCTTATGGTCTGCCCTAAACCAACATATCTTTTCTCTTTTTGCTATGCTGACCTCTCAAGCAGGATTAATTAGCTAAGGTGCAGCAGTAAAGCAGAGCTGAGGGCAGTATATCTTACTGCCTTATATAGGCTTACCCGTTGGATGTTGGCTTTACGATCCAGTTAATAAAATATTTAAACACCTCATTTTTATGCTTACGGAGAGCGCAGTTTTAACCACAGGCATAAAGAGTTAGTTGGACAGAACAAAACAGGGATGAGTGGGCTCACGTGCAGACTGTCTTTCCCAGATGTGCTGCAGGGGTTGGCTGGAGGGCAGTGCCTGCACTGACAGGCAAGGCAGGCAGCCATGTACAGGCAGCGGACAGCTGGGGTTTGTCCTTTGGTACAGTAGTACCTGTACCTGAGACTGAGCATCTGCAGACAGTGCTCAAGGTGTTAACAACCTGAGGAGCTGCTGTCCCAAACAAGACTAATGCTGTTTGGTACACAGGGCATTGCACTGGGTTACCGACTCTGTTTTTTCACACACAAAAATGCAATGTGATTATTTTCCCTTAACACCAGTGAAAACCATCTTGCAGCATCGTAGAGTTAGTCTTCATTCACTTCTTTAGATTTTTATTTCTTGTTCGGAAGTATAGCCCACTTAGTCCCAAGGTAGCAGAGGCTTGCTGTATCCTCATAAAGTGAACCTCAGAAAACTGGGATAGCATATTTGATAGGTTTGAGCTTGAAAAAAAACAGAGTCAGATTTCTGCAGAGGGAGCAAATATAAATGACAGCAGAGTACCTCAAGACACCAAGCTAATTTCCAACTTCTTTCCTGTCACAAAAGACTACACAGCTACGGGATCAAAAAATAAACCAAATGATCAGAAGCAGGAGCAACTCCATCACCTGCTGCATTGACCAGGCAGACGCTGTGAATGTGCTGCAGCCTCCTGGCATCACCTGTGCCTGAAGCAGGCTCTGCTCTGAGATGTGCAGGTTGGGGAAGTCACAAGTACGAAAATTTTAGCTTTAATGTACACAGCTATAATTGCAGACCTTTTACATGAGTACCGTTTGAGCTAATCCATTAGCCTTGCCCAAATTAGCCTAGCTGTTTATAAGATATTAAATGCACTACAAAGCTTAACATGTTTGTTAAGCTCTGTAATCACAGCACCTGTTTAAAAGCCCACTGCAGCTGTACTTCCTGAAGATTACAGGCCATTAGGCTAGTTATGCAGTACCTTATTTTTCTAACCTAATATCTCTTTCACATTTGAATTTTAGAACCATAAAAATGAGATTCTTGCCCCTCCATACACCTTCCCCAAGTCCTTTAGTGATTGAGATAAGGAGAGCAATATTAATATTTATACAATGCTCAGATCTAACTGTCAGTTGCTATGGTAAAATACTGTCATAAAACATTTCATTAACTTTTAATCCTATTTAACACCGTTCTTTCCTCTTGAGACTATACTGAAACTTTGGATAGTTATGGGACACAATTTTGATGAGAGTAGAATCACAGAATCATTTAGGTTAGAAAAGACCTTTAAGATCATCGAGTCCAGCCTTTAACCTGGCACTGCCATGTCCACCACTAAATCATGTCCCTAATGCCACATCTACATCTTTTAAATACCTTCAGGGATGGGGACTCCACCACTGCCCTGGGCAGCCTGTTCCAATGCTTGACAGCCCTTTCTGTGAAAATCTTTTTCCTGATACCAATCTAAACTTCCCTTTGCACAACTTGAGGCCATTTCCTTTTGTCTTACCAACTATTAACTGGGAGAAGAGACTGACACCTACCTCACTTCAACCTCCTTTCAGTCAATTGTGGAAAGTGGTAAGATGAGATTTACTATAACCTTCATTTAGTCCCAGTCAGTATTTTCTTTACACCTAAACAAAAGTCTGTACGAAACAGGGTATTATAGGATAATTAAAATAATTCAGGACTGCTAGAGGTAGTCTAAGCTAATCATCACCAACTTAGTATGGCCCATAAGAGAACAGAGAAGACACATCGCCCTTACTGACATGGGATAAGATTATGATGCATATGGTGACATGTCACTGAAATAGTTTCTCCCAGCTCAGATGCTGCTTTTTTAAAGATCTATATAAATTACACCAATAGTAGCAGGTTAAGGTTCTTTTGTTACCAGAGTTGCAATCCATTTCTGTCACTTTTGCAAGTCAATGTACTGGCATGGAGTACCTCTTTGTGAAGAAAAACATTACAATCACAGAGGAACATTATAACCCAAGTTATAAATAATGCCATAACAAGAACGGTAAAGTACAATCCCAGTCAAGAGTTATTTGTGTGATCCTTCTCAGACAGAAGGGTCAGTATGAGGCAGACTAAGTTTTTCAGTTGCCTCAAACTAAGAGTCTAGTGTTCAGTTGGTGCTCTCTTCTGCAACAGCTCTTGAGGTAAATGCCCACAGTTGCAGACAGTGCCAACTCTACAAGGCATCAAAAAGCAGCAGTCACCGTTAAGACAATGATTTTTTAAAAAAGCTATGTTTCTACATTTTCAGTCTGCCTGAAAGTCTGAAGACTCGCTAAAATCTAGTGCTTGTCAGCAGCATGCCCATTTGTGATACTTTGATTAGGACTTAAGTAGGATGTCCCAACAACTGAGCTCAAAGGCAATCTCCAAATCACACCATACAGTGGTATCTAGAGGCCTTTGTCAGGTCTAATTATTCCTGCCTGTTCATTGCAGTGTTGAGCCTTAAAAAGCCAGACTTCCAAACCAGAAAAAATGGTATCAGAGATCACATTTTAGGTTACAGACCATAAGCATTTGAAGCCACAAAGGCCAGCCTTGTCTTGTATGTGACAAGATAACTGAATAGACTTCTCTTAGCTTAATTCAGCCATTATCTGCATGAACACAGATGTCTGTTGATCTGTTGATATAGGTCTAGCTATTAGAAAAGTTTTAGTACATGCTGCTAAAATGGGCTACTCTGTCCTTTACGTGCTAGTGATGGAATTTTAAATTTTGAGTTTGGAAAGAGTAGTTATGAGAATCATTAATTCTATATCCTTGGGTCATAATCTCCACTCTCACAGATCACATATTAGGTATGTCCTACTTTCCATCATCTATCACATACATTATAATCAGTGAAGAGGCAGCCATTTTAAAACAAGGTCTACAGTAAGCCTTCCGAAGAAAGCTAAGGAGAAGGTACTTTTAATTCCTTCTTTACTGTGTTTTCAGGAAGATATATGTAAACAAACCCTTTAATTAGCTCTATCTCTTATTTTTTATATTTGCTGCAGTCTTTCTGAGTGTTATGCAAATTTCTGCTGAGTGAGACAGTCTACAAATAATCCAATTACAACATATTATCTATTTATTATGTCAGAATTTTGATTTATTATGCCATGCTTGGCAACTGCTTCAATACTATGTAAATAGAAACAACAACAACCAAAACCAAACTTAATCACTCCAGTTTTTTTATACAACAGAAAGATCATTAAATGATAATAAAACATAGTTATAATATAAATGCACAGCACAACCACAATAATGATCAAGAGAATTATTTCTCTATGTAAGAGTAAAAATAACATCAGTGATTTATTGCTGTTGCACATAAGCAACACGAAAGCCTGGGGTTCATGCAGAAAATTAGGTTTCCATGGATAGATTTAAATAAGACATGAGGAAGAAACTCTTCCCTGTGCGGGTGGTAAGGCGCTGACATGGGGTGCCCAGAGAAGCTGAGGCTGCCCCATCCCTGGCAGTGTTCAAGGCCAGGTTGGACGGGGCTTGGAGCAACCTGCTCTAGTGGAAGCTGTCCCTGCCCATGGCAGGAGGTTGAAATTGGATGAGCTTTAAAGTCTCTTCCAACCCTAGCTTTGTGCTACCTTTCCTAGGTCAGCGTGGAAAGAGGGACGGGAAGAAGAAACGAGAACTTGAATGGCCCAGGAACGCTTCAGGTGTCAAAGGACTTCACTTTTGTTCTTATGAACATATTACTCAATGCAGCATACCACAGTTGACCTTAAATCCCCCCTTGGAAAAAACATGGTATCCTTTCCTCACACATCATTGTCATACAATGACTTTGACTCCAATTTACCTATTCTGAGAAATGTCAGATCTAATATTTCCCAGAACACATCTACCTGCTCTCTTTTGCCTGGATATGCCCCCAGCTTGAGAAACAGAGCATTAGCTACTCCGAAAAAAGGCTGCTTTGCAGCGCTCTGCTCGGACACTGCACCCATTTCCAAAGTAGCAAACTCCACTCCTTTCTAACCTACAAACTACTTGGCGATTAAAAGTGAAGATAAGGAAATAATCATGTCAGAATAAGACAGTGAAAAATGGACTTTGGGGGATAACCCACTAACTTTGATTAGGTTATTATCATGCAACGCTACCCCTCCAACCAACCTGCTCCGCGCCACCTTGTAGGACAAGCCACCATTACCTCTGATGAGCAGGTCATGTACCCTCTTCCACTTTAAAGACCAGTTGGAATGGTCGAGGTTATGGAAGTGGGAATCGTTGCCTGCCCACGTCTGCGCCATAAGTGGCTGTGTACGCGGGGTTTGAGCAGCTAGCGCTCGAATTGGTGTCACTGTGTTAAAATGGCCCGATCTGCAGAGTCTGCATTAAAGCATTAAGTTTCTGTTCCATTTTGTTGTGCCGTTGCTTTGTGGAGGATCCTTAAAGAATCAGCCTGTGCCTGTGGGGCTGGCTGCTCTGCTAGGAAAAAGGGAGCTGCTGAGGAGGTGGTTGCTTTGGCCCTCCTATTGGAAACGTTTCAATCTGTTTCTCACTGTTACAACAATAGCATAATTGGTTTGATAGGTCATACAGGAGTCCAGTTCATGTGAAAATGTTCAACCAATATCCTGTGGAGGGTGTCCATATTTTTAAAGGTTTTGTGAGTTAGTTATTCTTACCAATACTGTTGTTTACATAAAGCTTGCTGTTACGCTTCTAATTTCACGTTTAATATCTTACACCCCGTTAAACTATCAATTATGAAAGCTCAGTTTATCTTCATCACTCTCATTTCATAACACTTGGACTGCTCATTAAAAGGTTATCTTTGTCCTCCTCTGCTCAGCCCTCTAAACTGCTGTCAGGCATGTATGTCAGCTGTGTAATTTTATGTAAAATGGCAGTGCGCTGCAGTGGTAGTTTTCAGTCAGGTTCTCAGTATGCACAGTGCACACAGTATTGCCTGGATCCTGTTCCGCAGCACCCATCACACAGCCTATGCTTATACTGCCTTTATTTCTGTTTTCCTCTCTAGAGATTCCTCTTATAAGTAGTAGAGGAGCCAACAAGGAGAGGTGTCATGCTTGACCTTGTGCTCACCAACAGGGAGGGACTGGTTGGGTTGGAAGTGTGCAGGGCAGCCTTGGTTGCAGCAATCATGAGGTGGTCGAATTCAAGATCCTCAGGACAGTGAGAAAAGCATGCAGCAAGCTCATTGCACTGGACTTCAAGAGAACAGACTTTGGCTTCTTCAGGAACCTGCTTAGTAAGGTTCCATGTGATATAGCCCTAGAAGGCAAGGGTGGCCAAGGCTGCTGGTTGATATTCAAGGATCACCTGTTCCAGGCTTGGGAGTACTGTGTCCCAACAGGAAGGCAATGGGTCAAGGAGGCCAGGAGACCTCCATGGATGGATAAGGAAAAGCTGAGGAAACTTAAAAGGAAAAAAAAGGCTTATAAAATGTGGAAGTGAGGACAGACAGCCTGGGAAGAATACAGAGACATTCTCTGGGAAGCTATAAACCAGGTCAGGAAAGCTAAGGCCCAGTTAGAATTGAGTCTGGCCAGGGATGGAGAGTGACTCTTTGTCTGGGAGTATAGCAATAAAGCAAGGGTTAATGGGTTCAGGCTTAAACAGGGGAAGTTCAGGTTAGATATAAGGAAGAAGTTCTTTACTGTGAGGGTGGTGAGGCACTGGAACAGGCTGCCCAAAGGAGAGGTAAATGCTCCATCTCTGGCAGTGTTCAAGGCCAGGTTGGACAGAGCCTTGAGTGACGTGGTCTAGTGTGAGGTGTCCCTGCCCATGGCAGGAGGGCTGGGACTTAAGGTCTTTTCCAACCCTAACTATTCTATGATTCTATGTGTGTAGTCTCTCCCATTCTCTGCGAGACTTTGCTTCCCAGTTCCAGTGTCCTTTGTTTCAGGAACTCTGTTTCACTGAATCTCACTGATCAATGGCTCCAATGAACTGGGCCATTTTAGAAAGGTGGATTTATGTTGCTAGTTCACATTAGTACCTGGGAAATTGCCAGTGCTGGCCACTGCTTCTGCAGGTCAGACATCTGGCCTTATTGCTTCTGGGGAAGCAGTCCTTGTTTTACATCTCGTGGATATTCCCTGGTTTCTAGAAGTCAGAGGGGCTCTGCTGGGGACAGAGAGTCTTTGCCCTTAAGCTCTGTTGAGCCAACCTGACCTAACAGATTAGGAGAGACAGATGGTTTCCAACCTTTCAAACTGTCAACACCATCCTCCCTAACCATCTTCCTCCAGCTTCTCAGACTGCTTTGGTGCTCCTGCCTTGTTTTCCCCAAGTCCCTGTTTTCCCCTCCACATCAGACTGCCTGACTCTGATCCTTACGGTCAGCATGTGTCCTCCACAGTATCGTCTCGCTCCAGTCGCTCCACACGCCTTTGTAGATACTTGAGGCACTTGGCCTTGCACGGACAGCAGCCTCATATTTCATGTTGGGTGAAAGGCTCTCAAACACCACCCACATCTGGTCCTGCACAATGCTGAGGGTCCTGGCTTCCTGGGAGCAGGGTAAAATTAGAGCGTCATCAACAACCTTGGCTTACAGCCTCGTGTAACCATCCCTTCCAAAGCCCTCACAGACGACATATCTCAGATCCCTACACCTCATGCACTGCTTGTTCAACCTGGAGGAAAATCCTTCCTCACTTTGCTTTTTTTACCCCTTTCAGTCTGTCCTGGAGCTGTCTGGATTTCTTTGTGACAGCACTAAGTAAAATAGGATTCCCATCTGCCTCCATGTCATCAACAAACACTGGCAGCAGGTGACACAGATAAAAGAATGGGGGATGTCATCTGCTCTCCAGCTTCACCAAAACTGGTTTCATCCTGAGGGGTGGCACAGGAGCAGGTCCTTTGTATGGTGACAGGTCCCAGTACCCCCTCTGTACTCACCTGCCAGGACTCAGTCGTGTTTCGGTACCGCACTTGATATTCCCGCTCCCCATCCAAATAGTGAGAGGAGATATTCAGGCTCCATGTTAAGTTGTAGGTATTTTCAGTTTTGTGAACCAGCTGAAGATTGCCCGGAGGCCTCAGCTTTACTGGAAAGAGAAAAGGAGCAGGGCTGATACCTCCACACTGTCTGTCCATAACAGGACATCACTGCAGCAGGGCTGGTGTCTTGGTTGTGCTGAAAGGCTCCAGCCAGCCATGGGAGAGAGTTTGTGAGCTCTCTCCCTCTGTTTCCTCTTAATCCCCGCTGTCACTGACAGCAAAAGGCCTATTGTCTCTGGGCTACGTTAAAGGCAGCTCCTCCTGTGAGCCTGTGAGAGTGGCCCCTGCAGCCAGTGCAATCAATCCCCCATGGTCATGCATCCTGTCTTGTGGAGGTGATCCACAAGGCAACTGTATGGACAGAGACCTACAGCCACAGGGGATGGAGTTACACAGACTGTCCAGGCTGATCCTTCCCAACCCCTGACTCTAGCCATGCTTTCTTATGCCTCACCTTGCAGCAACCCTATTGGATGTGTTCTTGAGTGAGGTAAGCTCACACATCCAACAAAAAATGATCCAAGCAGATGTTTTTCTGCTGGATTAGCGAGTTGAACCCTTTCAGCAAAGACTGCTGCATGCCAAAGCTGGCTTGAAAGAGGCTGGAAGCACATATGTGGTAGGAGGGGCAGTGAAAGAGATGCAAGACTTTCACTCCTTCCTGCACCATGCCTTTTTCAGGAGGTCAACTGAGCTGACGCTGAAGCCAGAAGAACTAGCACAAAGCATTCTTATTTAACGGTGTCCCAGATACAGGACAGGAAGTGGCTGGCACGATTCTGCATGTTAGAGGTGCAAGTGGCAGGAGTCAACATGGTTCATCTGTGTTAGTTGTAGCAGGGGGCAAGGAAAAGACACTGGTCTAAAATCATCTATGGTGTTACATAGGGATGGATGGGGAAGAGAAATCAGCTATCATTTCATATGGAAGCTTCAGAGACTGCAAGACAGATGGGTACTCACTATTTGCAAGTGGCCTGAAATCTTCTATTCGCACAGGTATAGACCTATTCTCTCCAATCTGGCAATGGACCGACATGGTAAGACTGTCTGCAGTGGTGAAGCATTGAGTCTGCAAAGAAAATTTACCATTACTGACACTGATGGCTCATCAATAAGCACCCATATTTCTAAGCATTGCCTATACGTAAGAGGTTTAGGAACACTTGACAATAAACATGGGCAATATCCGTGGCTGAAAGATGAGTGAGAAATCAAAGATGCGTATTTCATGTGGTTGGATTTTGTTGTTCATTGGCTAGAAGGGCACAAAATATTGCAACATGCCAGTTTGCTAGGATTGCTGTATGTGCTGACTAAGGAGGAAAAGAGTTACATGCTATGAGTGACATTTATTGAGAAAAAATATTCTTACTAAAGCATTTTGTCTTCATTGGTAAGACTGAGACAACATTAATATTAAATATTACTCTCAAAATGCAGTGATACTAAAGGCTCACATACAACATGTAGTATTAAATAAGCAATAGGAAATCAGCTTGATTAAAAAGAAAAGATTTTGGAGCTGTTTATCAGCCATGCAATTTGTCTTCGCACATGATATGCAAATGTAAGAAAGCTTGTCTGTCATTAGGCCTGGTTGTGAGTTTATCACAGTTAATTATCTGGGAAATGGTATTAGCCTCTTCAAGGAAATAAGGTCAAGAGGTGACTTCAGAGCTGGTGGCGACATCCATCCCTCCTCAGAACAAGCGATTAGGGCCAAACCCAAGTAATTGAGACATGGGACACTGAATGTGGTCTGTCCAGCACGGTCCAGGTCACAGTGAAGCCAATCCCTCCTGCAGGGGAACCCGCAGGGGCAATGTATATTAGCATACAACACCAAACCCAATTCTAGAACTGCAGTCAGGGATCAGGTTTGGGCTTTTTATACTGCTCCTGGGCATCACACTGTTTATATACCCCAAACCCATGTGAAAGTCCACCTTGTCATGAGCCAGGACATCCCAAATGAATTACTCACATTACTGTTTTTGCTGAAGGTCTTGATGCATCTCCTCAGTCCTGTCGTGTGTTCTGCCTTGGGTAATTCACAGTGCTCCTTGATTTTTTCAGATAAGAGAGAGAACCTGGGATTTAAGCAGAACTCCAGTGAGCTGGGAGGCTGTTTCGCATGGCACAGTGGGTGACAGGTTGGGAAAGTATCTGTGGAGTTACAGCTGAGGGGATATCAGACTGAGCTGCCTGCTCCAGCTGTAAGGCCAGATCAAGCCTGGACTTGCTGATGATGGTGAGAGGTGGTGTCCTAGAGCCCTGCTGGTCAAGCAATAACATGGGACCAAATTCAGTTCAAATTCCAGCCCCAGTCTCTGTGATTCACACCCATGAAGCAACATAAATGTTGTGGATTTCTAGGTGCATGCACCAGGTCCCAGAATACATTTACCCATCTCACTCTATTGAAGGTGTCTCTATGACAGTCATGAGCAACCCACCCACTGCCAGAATCACACCGAGCCTTTCCTTACGACAGGCACCCAGGGAAGCCCTGAGGTAGGCTGGTGAGTCTCTTGACTGGAGATGTCATACTTGGAGAGCACAGAGACTTAGCCAGCTCCCACTGCAGCACTGATCACACACCTACCCTTCCATTGGGAGACATGTGGGAGAGGAAAACATCATGAACTGAGGTGGATGAAGGGGCCAGGGCAGGTAAGGGGAAAATTATTTTACTTCATTTATTGTTACTCAAGGTTCAACATCCCAGCTCATCCTGGCAATGGGCCTTTGTAGAACTTTAACTCCACCTGCCCCATCCTCCTTTTCCACTGAAAATTCCTTTCAGTCCAGAGAGTGGCTACCAAGGAAAAGGGATTTTTTGGGAAATAAAGCACAGGCACAGCTATGGAGCTGGAAGATGGGCTGTGCTAGACAGTGTAGGACTGTTAGATGACAAAAACTGCACAGTGGCCTGCACCTCAGCCCACACGAGGTTAGAGATGGAGTTCAAGACAAAGCCCCTTGGCTCTGTGACTCCACTACACCTGGCCTGGGGAGGGAGAGCCTACACTGCTGTTAAGTGCTAAACTTCCCAGGACACTTCCTGTTCAAAGCATTGGCTTTCCTCATCCTCTCCAGTCACCCACCTGCCACAGAAGGGTAACTTGGATAAAATCTCCACCTGGCATGGTGCTTCAGCCAGGTCCTTGCCTGGGGTCCAGTCGCAGAAGAGAGCTGCCCGTGAGTCATACCAACAAGTGAGGCTGGAGGCACCTGCCGGCAGAGAGGATAGGGACAATAACGTGGCTGAATTAGCATTAACCATCATGCCAGACAATCCTGCCCCATCCCAAACTACAGACTGACTCCTCTGCTGGATAACTGCCTCCAGGTAAGAAAGGCAGAGCCACTCCTCTGTGTCATAGAATCACAGAATGGTTTGGGTTGGAAAGGACCTTAAGATCATCTGGTTCCAACCCCCCTGCCATGGGCAGGGACACCTCACAGTAGTCCATGTCACCCAAGGCTCTGTCCAACCTGGCCTTGAACACTGCCAGGGATGGAGCATTTACCACTTCTTTGGGCAGCCTGTTCCGGTGCCTCACCACCCTCACAGTAAAGAACTTCTTCCTTATATCTAACCTGAACTTCCCTTGTTCAAGTTTGAACCCATTACCTCTTGTATCGACCTGGAGGTCGATGTGCTTATAAGACACCTGTAGCTATTACAGCCTCCTCTGGCTGTATGTTACAACACTAACTTTGCAAAACAACACACCATGGCACAAACACTCCTCTCTCTGACTCCCCACCCTGCTTGTACAGCTGGCATAGGTGAAGAGAATCACTTCTTACCTTGTGCTGAGTCTGATGCCCAGGAGAGAGGTGTGAGGCTGAACAGCCAGAGGTGGCACAGGAGCAGCAAAGAGGGCTTCATCTGTACCAGTGACACACTGAAAGAGAGAAGATGCCACCCAACATGTTTCAGCAATGCAAATTAGGAAGATGTCATCCCACAGGAGGTATCCACTGTCCTCAGGTAGGGCTCAAAGCCAGTGGCAATATTCCAGGCTCAGGAACTCATACCTCTTCCACTCCAGAGTCTGTGCTCTCCCCTCACCACCTCATTGTTTTCCTGCCTTGGGTGCTTTGCTCAGCACTGAAACAATTTGCAGTGCAGTACAGATAGGCTGTTTGCAGGAGTAATGCCTCTTGAAAACGCGTGTGTGAGTGCACACCAATCTGCATGTGTT
>JANHGB010043455.1:13817-56540 GCA_026283785.1 Coracopsis vasa | reverse complement strand
TCTTGTGAGATGCTGAGGCCCTGGCACAGGTTGCCCAGAGAAGCTGTGGCTGCCCCATCCCTGGGAGTGTTCAAGGCCAGGCTGAATGGGGCTTTGAGCAACCTGCTCTAGTGGAAGGTGTCCCTGCCTGTGGAGGTAGAACTAGGTGATATCTCAACCCAAACCATTCTGTGATTCTATGAACTGAACATAAAGGTTTCCTACTCACAGCAGCCAAAGCTGTGTGCTCAGGGCTGCAAGGATAATGTAGTATCATTTTGGATTGCTCACGTCAGCTCAAATATGCGTGCTCCGATGGCTATGATAAATTTGTGCTTTAAAACCACTAATGTCTCAGTCAGAGCTGAGCTCAGGGGGCTCTTCTGGAGCACTATTACAGCACTATTCATGTCTGTCTTCAACTCTGCAGGGGGCTCTTCTGGATCCAGAGACCTGTCCTTAACAATAGAGGCACCAGCAGGAAAGACAGTGACTCAGGAAGGTGCATTTCTCACCCAGTTTCTTACCTCCACAATTTGCAGCCTACAGTCACGAACAAAGGTTTGGCTTCCCTGTTGATTTTCTGTTCCTGGCAAACTGGGAGCCTCAGGAGGGAGCGACTATACCAAATTCCCATGTGGATGTCACTGTGTTGTAGCTTAGCATGAAGTAAAGGTAGGCCCCATGAAGCCTCTGCTGGGAACATACTATTGAAGTCTTCAGATGCAGATAAACTTGTTCCATGCAGGACTGGATTTGTCCTGCTTGCCTAGCACACATTTTGGACTGAGCTGCAAGGGCCAATATTCACAGGATCCTGCCCCCTTTAAACAATGTACCTGAGTATGCAGATAACATTCCCAGGGCAGTCAGCACCCTGCAAAATGTCCCTTTTTAGTCCTGTTTCCAGTGAGCAAATAATCCAGCCTACGCAACTGTGCAGTTCAGTCTCCTTGGGATTTCTGTTGACTTGGAGCACACAGGAGAAATTAAAGTATCCAGTAGGGAAAGCAAATTTCCCTCCCTTCAGAGGAGGTGCAAATTGCATCACGTTCCCACAGCTCCAGCATGGGTTGCATGGTTACATGCAGAACAGCTTTGCGATGCCTACTGCTCGGTGGCTGATGGGCCAGGTGGGATTCCATCATGCATTTCTACGCAGCTGAGCATTAATTATAACATCAAATACAGCAAACACCTTGGGAGGACAGCACAGCTTCTCCAGTATCAGCAAGAAAGGAGCGTACAAAGCAGCTGGGGTAAGTGAGTGTGCTGCCTCCCTGGGACAAATGCTCCTACACTTGTGGGTCAGCTCTGCAGCCCAGTGAGAGCGCCCAGGAGGCGCTGCATCATCCAGGGACCATCTGAACAGAACTGTTCAAGCCCACTCAAAATTCCCCCCAGTGATATGAAGCAGAGATTAAAGATTGTGGCTGCTTCCCCTGCGGCCTGCAGTGGGGCAGCGTTTCATTGTGCTCGGGTTAGGCTTCGGAATTGCGAAAGTGATGCTTGCAGAAGATCTTCCTTCATCTCCCACAGCAAGAAAATCTTTCTTCCTAATGTAGCCACTCTCCGTGCAGTGTTTCCAGGAGATTTTTGTTCTTTGTGGACACTGCTGGTGTTGGGAAGCTCTTTTTTTTCTGATCTTTCACCCCAAACAGTTTTATGCAGGTTCTGTCCATGTTTTTCCATTTGTCCTTATTCCTAGGATATCTCCTCAAACATCACAAAAGAGCCGGGGAGTAGAAGTCAAGTGGGAAGAAAAGGGAGGTTGGTGTGAATATTTGGTATCTATTGTCTCCTAAAAGCCCAAGTTCAGAGTGACTGGAAACCACAGCACTGTATGGTCATTACTTGCCAGCCTAAGAACAATCCTTCATCAAAGTTCCTACTAGATGGGCTTCCCCTACACAAAAGCCTGCTGCTGCTGCTGCTGCTGCTGCTATGGGCTGTTTTGCTCTCTGTAAGAGCAGGGATCGAAGTGCCCTTCAATTCTGAGCGTGGTTTGTCCAATTCATCCGCACTGATATGATGAAAGCTTATTCTTATTGCTGTGCATGCACTCCTCATTTTAAGCTATTTACATCAGCAGTGCATTATTGCACAGCTGTTAATCATTAGCTAATTTATCCCAATAAATACCACTTCTGTAAGACGAATATTTCAGACTGGTCTGTGGGTGGGAAGGAGAGAGTTATTTACTTGATCAGCATCTTCTTTGCCCTCCTTCTGATGATCTTACCACTTCAGGACACAATTGAGAGGGCCGTGTGTGCTAGAAGTCTACGTGGACTTTGTCACAGTGACAGATCTTGATGTGGTCTCAGAGAGGACAGGAGCGAGTTAGCAGGGATGGCCTAAGGCTTTCAGGACAGATGAGCCTTTTACTGACAGCAATTCAAAGCCAACTGAATTGCAAATGCTATCCTTGAGCCAGTTTGCTGATAAGATGGGTAGCTCTCTTCCCAGCATCTGCACAAGTGTATTTGCCCAACATACTCAACATGCTTGTTTTTCATGCTGATAAGGGAGCAGTGGTTAAAGAAACACCTGTAGCAATGAGTGTGTTCGTGTCATGAACGCGCAAGATTCATTTATCAGATTCACTCCGGACTCACTCCAGTAGAAGCCCTTCTGAGAGCTGTGGCCCTTACAAGCCAAAAAATGCAGTGGGAACCTGAGGAAATGAGGAAAGAATGGCCATGTGACCGGGCACCGGTGAGGTACGTACCCACACAGCCACTTACATGTGCATTAAATGAAATCAAAACCCTGCA
Organism: Coracopsis vasa; assembly: GCA_026283785.1. Classification (NCBI taxonomy): domain Eukaryota; kingdom Metazoa; phylum Chordata; class Aves; order Psittaciformes; family Psittacidae; genus Coracopsis; species Coracopsis vasa. The sequence continues at coordinate 53,784 of JANHGB010043455.1, read as the reverse complement.
AGTTCCATGTGGAGTTTTGACAGTGAAAACGTCAATCCTCACATGCAGGAATTTCAGCCTGCAGTTGGGTTGAAATAATAGCTCCAAGACTCCTGACTCACCACATTCTTCCCTCCAGCTGCTGGGGTGACGTTTCCCACGGGGAAAGCAGCCAGCTTGCCACAAACTGGCCTGGAACCAGTTCTAAGTCAAGCAGATTCCCCATCATTGGACTCCTCCATGTTCATTATCACCTGAAGTGAGACCTTTGGGCTGCCATTCTGATGAGCCCATAGATGCTCATGTATTTTTGAGCCAAGGGGACAAACCTCAGTGGTCCTATGGGCACAGTTTAATTTCTGACCTTCTGTCTTTGAACGCAAGAGCTACTACTCAGGGCAGACAGACACCCTCAGTGTGAGGGGCCTGCCCACAGCTGCTGGTGCAGGCAGGTGCGGGTCCCCAGATGTGTTCCTGTCAGCTCATTCCACCCAACGCTGACCCAAAGCACTGCAGCCCCTCCTGTCTGGGGCTGAGCAGGCAGAGCTCTGCAGCTGTGCTGGCCACCAGAGCTGGGTGATGTGACACAAGCATCAGAGTAAGCCAGGTCTGGGACTGCCACCCAGCTTATTTTAGGGGTGCCTGTAATCTACACTCGGGGGTCCCAGCAGCCAGGGGCTAATGGGGCTATTTCAGTAGCTCTGAATGGCACTTGAGAAGCTCCTATCAGCACTGGGATGGTAAACAGCTCTTTTTAGCCAGGATTTCTGATCTCTGAGATAACCAATGCCTGCTTTTCACAGACTCCTCCAGTGCCAACACATTCTAGCAGCTAACACAGGCGTTCCAGCTAACACTCGGCTTCTGTCCCTGACCAGGGTAGGAAAAGCTTTGCTTACAGGTGGGAGCGTTAATGCCTGCAATATTATGGTAACTCTCTAGGGAACAGTTATTACAGCAAAAAACCCCATCCAGCCCTTCAGGAATATTTCCCAGCAGCTGTTAGACCACTACTGCATTGGCTGAGGTCTCATAAACCCACGTCAGCCGGCACTGTACAGAGCATTACTGCTCACGCAGGGGTGAACTGTGTGCGGGGCCGTGTGCCTCCTAGGCCTGTCCACCTTTCCCTTTCTGGCACACAGCTTATTCCAGCATCACAGTTGTCAAGTCAGCAGTTGGGGCAGATGGACTTTCCGCTTTAAGCTCCCTGCTTCGCCAAAGCCACAATCTGGAGCCTGCCCACAGGGAATGTATTTCGTTCAAGACAAATATAAATCTCACAACAAGAAGGATGTCAGTGAGGGAGCAACAATCTCTGCCCTTCATCAACCCCAGCAGAGACACTGTGTATTTTATAAGCTTTCATTTAGCCTTATTTGTTGCTGTAGCAATGACTTTCTGAATGCACCCCAGCAATGCACAGATCCTGGCATAGCAGGGAACTACCATTCAGAGTTTCCCAATGATGGAGAAAAAAGTGAAAGGCAGTGCTCCACTTAATCTCCAATTATGACAGCCTTGATCGGGTGTAAGTCCTGCACTGATTCCTGATCCTGAAAAAGATCCAACAATATGAAAGAAACTTTTGCAGTGGCTCCTATTACTAACCGGGAAAGGGAAGTCATTCCTCCTCTTTCACTGCTTCCCACCAGGGAAGTCCTGAGTCCTGAACAGAATCCTTTGAAGATGTTGAAGGCACTAGCGCACACAGAGATACTGCTGGAAAGCAAAGCTTTGAACAGTGAAAGAGACGACGTAACCACCCCTGAGGTAAAGGGAAAAAGGGACACACACTTGAGGTATGGGCTAAAGGGCAAGGCCCTGCGGCAAAAGGGGATGTGCGCTCCCATGCATTTCAGCTAATTTGGAGGCCGAAGTCACTTCTCTGACTGTGATGAGAACTGAAACCCACCCAGTGGCATTTCAAGGCCTTTAGAAAGTAGGTTTTCACAGGACTGTCCTGGTTAGTGTCCCCGGTAAGGACAAGTCCCCTTACAGAGACAATGCTGGCTCTGCAAAACCATTTTCTGCACACAAGTCAGCTGCTGAATGTGCAGAGGGTGTCACAGCCAGGCTACCTGCCAGACCAGGGGAGCAGCCTGCGGCTCTGTCAGGGAAGGCTTGCCCTCTAAGGAAGGGGAAGACAGCAACCAGCGAATTTCTCTTCCCTTCCTCCCCAGTGCCAGGTCCCAGATCCAGGGAGGTTGATCCAAGCACTCAGCCATGCTACTACACAGACCTTTCCATGGAGACAAAACCGGCTTCTTCAGATGGAAACTGCTTCTGCAGCCACTGCAGGCAGGGTGGGTAGCCGGTTGTTCTCCCCTATCTTGTCAAGGGGTCACAGAAGTGTCTGAGCTTTTAATGAGCTCTTGCCACCCTATTATCTGCTCTGTGCTCTGCTGCATGGGGTCTTGTTCAACCTCCTCTTTTCTACAACTCCCAAAGAGATGAACCTTTCTCCTACCTCAGCCAATGCAAAGAAGGGATATAACATCTGAAGCAGCACTGACACTGACCCTCCAGCCCGGACTTTGCGCAGATGGCAGGCAGTTGTTCCACACAACCATCTCATAGGCAGGTATCTACCACAGCTTTACTGTGCTCAGCTTCCTTTCCCAACAAGTTTAGTTTGCACCTATACATTCAGTTCTGTGCAGCCACCTCTGTGAGCCTTCTAGTGCTTAACGAGTTACACACCAGTGTTGCACATACTCCTAGGAGGGACCGTCCCTGCAAACTACCCCATCCCTTGTGGTACTCTGCATTTGTTTGGTTATGTTCAGTAGTGCTCACATTTGCTTGTAAATATACTGGGCTCCTAACTCTGAAAATGGATTTTCGCCCATGTGACTCTGAAGAACAGGAAAGCATAAACCAACAGCCAATTTAGGGGGCCAGGAAGTAAGCTCCCATCAATAGAACAGCTACTTCTACAGTAATAGTTCACAAATCAGTAAATTCCGTTGCATGGCACCTGCATGTTGTTTGGCTGAGGTGAGCTGAGTGTAGGGAAAGAAGCAACAAAGGGTGAACAAACGGAGGTTGCAATTTAGCTGTAACCCTTCCTCCTTCACTGCATGCAGGACTTCCTCCTTGTCAAGCAGAACAGGAACTGCTCTCAATATCTGTATCCTGCTGCAAATAGAAGCCTGGACAGCAGAGAAAAGGGGGTGAGAAATGTCACTCATCTCTGTGCAGATCACATTTCATTCTGCATTAGCTTCTGTCATCACTGTATCATCCTTCACTCCTGGTGTCAACACCAGGTATCTGTCCCTCATGATCCCCCTCTCCCAAATAGCAGCACAATGAATGGCCTTAGGATGTAGTATAACATAAAAGCTGGAAGAACCCGGAGGCTGCAAGGAACATCTGTCCTGAGTGCCCTGCTCCCGGAAGCTACCCTGAAGTCTGCAATACTGATCATAACTTCCTCTATTTCAGCCACGGCTGCTCTGCTGCTGAGCTGGGCTAAGTGGGTGTACTGAAAAGCGGGTCCAGCGCCACAGAACTCACATTTCCAGTCACATCAGCAGGATTACGTGTTCCTATGGAGCTGAGTGAGGACAAGGTATTCATACTCCCTGCAGGAAGAACTGACAGATAGCCAGGTTCATGCCTACAATCAAGATATTTGATCTACCTCTCACAGCAAAAAGCAGGAATTTAATACATCTCCTGGAGACATGAGGATATTTAATCTGTGGGACCAGGAGAAAGGTGAAGGACAGCAACATGAGACAGGTTGTAGTCAGAGCAAGGACTCTCTTCTATGAGACTCACATCTGAGTGTAAGCAAATTGGTATTCCATCTGCTAATGGATTTAAGCAGCAGCTGCTACATTCTTGCATGCAAGAAATCATCAAAGATTTTACACTTGCATCCTTTGGGCAGGAGGACTCTTGGAGGGGAGCTTCTCCAAAGGAAGTTCCCAGCTGGAGTGGATGAACTGCAGGAGTGATGAAGACAGGCTCCAGAACCCCACGTGTTTTGTCCAGAATGGCTGGAAATGTGAGAAGAATTTACATGTTCTTACATAGAGGAGTTTTACACAGTAGAAGTAAGGAGGCAGATCCAAGGTAAAGTGGGATTCAACATCCCCATCAGGATAGAACACTTGAGTATCAGCTGCTTCAGGACAGTCACACAGGACTTCCCACAGTTTTAATTGTACTATTCCAGTGCCACTGCTATTTATGCAGTGCTCCTGCTCTACCTCACCTTCCTCCCTCTGCTTCAAGTCAGCACACCCTCTGGTTATGTCTCAGCCTTTCCCCTAACCCTGCTTTCCCCTGCCTATTCCTCTCCCATTTAGATTCCCTTCCACCCCTGTTCCCAAAACCACACAGCAAACATGATACTGAGACCACTTTGTCTGCTATGTGCACACCCCATCCTGTCCCTCTTCTCACCTGCCTTTGCCTGGGCTACTCACATCTGGCAGCGCTCAGCACTGCCACAGAGGAGCAAGTGACTCCGCTGGGCAGGCGCTGAGCGTGGACAGGACACGGGTGTGGGAATCTACAGATTCACCTCCTTCAGAGGCACCGTTTGTGCTGCCAGAAGCATCAGGCACCGGCTCTTTTGTGTTCTGTACAAACACGCAGGAAGGCAACTCTCGGCATGAAAAACTTACAGCCTAAGCAAGAACAAGGCAGAACACGCAGGGGACCTGAACAGAACAAAGTGCAGGGCCAGGGTGGAGGCATACAGTTAACAACTGAGTGTTTGCTGTGTGTTATTTTGCAGGCTTCAAAGCTATGGGGAAAAAAATAATTAATGTGAAACGAAAATAAAAGACTTTAAGCAAAACATCCCCTGCAGTATAGATTTTATACTCAGTAAGTTCAATGTGAAAGGTTTTCCCACTCACTATATATAAGATTTCATACATGTATAAAGAATAAACATAAATTGCTTAGAATCCAGCATTTTATGTGAATCTGTAAATAAATAGTTCTGTATGCCTATGCCTCAAACACTGTAGCTTTGGGCTGGTGCATGAGAACCTGTAAACTAGGAATTGACTGAACATGAAAACTGGGCTGTTGGCATTCACTGGCCTGGCATGAGAGGAATAAGCACATTAATTAATACACGGTAGCGCTCTTTTTACCACTTCAGATGTTGCTATTATCCACGAAATCCCATGCCTGAAAGAAGCAGAGAGCAATTCTCCGCCTCTCCACAGCTTGTCGCTCTCTCACTCCGCAACACCAGCTATTTCCCAGCAAGCAGACAGCTTCAGAAAGCCCCGGGAGGCAGAGCTCCGGAACGAAGCCCTGGGACCTGTGCTGGACACGTACCCCAGCTAAACAGCCAGAGACAGGGGAAAGGAACTAACTCTGCTGCTCTGCCCGGACCCCCGTGGCAGCTCCAGATGCCAAGCGGGAGCTACTCTGTCCCAAACATGAAGTTATGCTGAGTTTCCCTCCACCCTCCGAAGCTACACAAGATGCAAGCAAAACCTGAGAGCAGAAGAGCAGCATTTTAAATCAGTGCAGGTTTACTGATTCAAAACTGTTTAAAGTTAAAGTTTATTTGTATTCTTTGTATGAATATCAATAAAAGACCTCAAATGTATCTATATCTGTACATATTACAAGAACCTTCAAAAATTATTCACAGAACAAAAATAAATCTTCTTTAGAACAAACCCAGGCAATGAAATGCAGAAATGGATCTCAGAGACCAAACAGTCCAGTGCTACTAGCATAAAAATACGGCTTGAAAAACAAGTTTATTACTTTCTAAGGTGTACTTTGTTGAAATAAAAAATAAATTATTTAGAGCTATCACTGTAAAACAGTTCTGTGCAGTAACACTCTTTTTAAGGCCCTTGAGACAGAAAATCTATTTTTACAGGTAGGATTCCTGGCAGGCATGATCTGTAATGACATGCTCACTCTCATGGGAGTTAACTTACTGTGGAGAAGGAAATACCTAAAAGCATCAGCCTGAATTTAACCCTTTTTGCTCTGTCAGGCTCAGCTGGATACCTGCGGCTGACCATGCTGATCACTGATGTAAATACACTTAACAGTTCAATCCTGACAGGAATCATTCTCAGGAACAACACAGACATTTTTGCAGAACACAAACAGAATTCATACATACACGGTGACCTTAACAGGTAAGTATTGCTGAGACATTCCATGGGCACTGCTGTAAAATTGATGGACTTCAGTCATTGAGTTTTCAGATGAAGTTAAAAGCTGGTGGGTTTAACCAAGCATTAAAACATGAAATTAATCTGTCATGTAAAAAAAGAAAGTCTAAGCCAATCCAAAGCAATTGCAAGAACATAAAATAAAACCCATTTCTTGGACAACTTGTTAGATGGATACAGGATTTATTACTGGATACACCTCATATCCTCTAACTAAAAAATATACACATCCCTTTCCACACTCCTCTGGATCCCCTGCCTGAGTTATGCCACTGGAGAGCAATGCTGCAAAATGTGTAGCTGTATGAGCCTGTGCTTTTATGCATAGCTGCCCATTTCTAATACACCAGTGAAGTAACACTTGGTAATTCCTGAACATGAAATCTGTCTACTTCCCTTAAAGAAAAAAAAAAGCCCCAACAGGTCAAAATTCCTAGAGTTGCAAAGAACAGGCATTTACAGGATGTCATTTCTGGGCCGTGCTTCCTCCCTTTTCCATTAGTATCTATTCCATGTCATTCTGATCACCTCTGTTCTTCACACACTCTGCAGACACTACACACAACACAGTCAAAGGTCACAGTGCTACAAAACACTGCTCCATTTCCCTACCCCACTATGCTGGCTGTGAGCTTCTACTCTGAACTCTGAAACCTCGGAAGAATCATCCCTGAACAGCACTGAGTAACGTGGCCAGCAAGGACTGAGGTGCCAGGATGGGGTGAGTTTCCTGTTTCAGTCTACACGAGTATTACTCCTACAGGCTATTCAATTTTTCCTGTACTACAGCTGTTCCCAAATGAGAGCAGCAGTTCCTTGCAACAGCATTAGACACAGCACGATGCAGTTGCTTAAAGTATGAACCAAAACCTAATGTCTATAATGCTCATCATCAGACCTCATGCTATTTACTACTTCTCCCATTGCTGCAGAAACCCACTGGCTACTAGTCTTAAACCAAAAGTAATCGGGCCCAGTTAGGGTTCTTGCTTCAAAATAGATAGACCTTTTGGCTGCCACGTGTTTTATCAGACCAGACAAAATAGAAGCTGGCATTTTCACATGTTATCAGCTTGAGGCAGCTTAAAATTTCTCTAGAAAGCTGCTTGGTAACAAATGAGGAGAGACAGCTGCCTGCAGAAGTCAGGAGCACAACGTTTTGTTCTGCAGCTAATCAATTTTAGTCTTGCAGCACTGTGAGTCTGCAACCTTCACCCCCTTTTGGGTCATCAGGCAACTTCTCTACAGTGGGAGTTACAGGAATACGCTTTAGTGTAGAAGCTGAAAGAGAAGAGAAACAATCAGCCTAGCAACAAGCTCTGAGGGCAATACTCATGGGTCAGACTCTTTTAGAATAGCAACTTTTTCCTACAGGTATTCTGCAAGCTTAAGAAATACACTGGAGAAGGTACATCATTAGAATGATACATTACTGAAGACCTCACCAAAACATATCAATCTTGGGCAGGTATTATTTCCCCTCTAAAAATCAGAGCTGAAATGTTGCCCCTATTGCATTTCTCTGCAGAAACCCAAGTGGACACCTCAGAGTCTTCAGCATCAAACCATGCAGCTCAGCCAGTGTGGTCTTTGATAGATTACCAGAAAGCCAGGGAGCTCCAGCAAAATGCATTTCCCAAATAATGCTAGACTTACACTACCAGAATGACACATCTGCTTCTGCCTTGTTCTAGTCAATGTATTCCTATGACCACATGCTCTCATACCTCAATCACGGAACACCTATGCTGTTTGCACTGTGTAATAAATGGGCAATACATGTGCCCATCTGAAAAGGCTATCTTGGGGAACAAATCTCCCACGATACAGCTGTGTAATTACAGTATATAGCAAAGGGGAGATGAAGATCACACAAAAATGCTCAACACAAAGCTTGTTTGTAAAGGTTTCTTGTAAAAGAGAGCTACTCACAGGACAGATTAATACAAACTCAATAGACTGCCTATGGCTGTGGTGCATGAAGGACGAAGGAGAGGAGGAGGAACTGAAAGGCACAGTTTCAGGAAGAAAATATCAGAGGGTCAGCAATGACCCAGAGCTGGAAGACGGTTTGGGAAGTATGGAAAATTAATCGCTACTGAGAAAATGCAGAGCACAACCCCAGGTGCATCAGACATTGCTGACTTGGCTATGATAAACCAAGATGGGACAGGGATGCTCCTCGGCCTGTAGTACAAGTCACATTCGAACAGCCAGAGAAGCTCTGATCTGAAAGAACTAAGCATTAAATATAAATCCCAACTTGCTGCAGATAAGTGTTCTCTAGAAGACCTTGCTAGGAGAGACACATACATATACATTTTTCTTATACATCCAACAACGCAGGAGATGTGGTCTCTGTATTTATGCATAGTTAGCAATGGAACTTACTTGTGTGATGATGTTTAACTGACATATCGTAACACAATCACCAGGCAGAACAGTTAACATAACATACTCTGTCACAAGCTGCATTTGCCCACAGAAGTGAGATTAATTCATTTCCAAAGAACAAACTTGACAACAGACACTGAATATGGGTTTCTCAGTATTGCCAATCCTTCATGTTCAAGGTAACATGGGTCACTTTCAGGAGGTCAAGAAATAGGCTTAGAAACTCCTATGTTTTTAATGAAGTACAATTTTAGAGATTTGGAAACTAAGGCCAGAAAGGATAATCAGATCATCAGCTCTGACCTTCTCCACATCACAAGCTATACTGTTTCATCTGGGTACCCCCCCAGCCACCTCATGAACTTGCTCCTAGTTGCAGCCTGTGAGGTACCCTCTCAAGGTTTTCTCTTGTTTTGAAGTCAATGCTGCCAATGTCTAATTTCATGTTTGAAAGGTCAATCATACTCACTCAGTATATTTCTGTAATTCAAAATTTCAATTGCTGTTGTAATTACCTTGTTTACTTTGATAGCCTGGGGGCTACAAATGTACACCAAAGAGTGAAAGTGAAGATTTACACCCTCTTACTTGAGTCTAGAATCTGGAGCTTTAAAAGAAACCTCTCAGACTAAATATTGTAGCATTTGATGAACTCATGAGAATTGACAATACTGTGTCATTTACTGCTCATCTTTTACAGTTTGTGAATGTCATTATCTTCCATGAGAAGGTCACTTTGTAATTACATATGCATTCACATACAGCCTTGAAGTATGTGCCTGTGAAACACAACTGAAAGCAATTGGGGATGAAAGCTTGGTCAAAACTCCTTAATACAAAAATGGTGTGTACAGAACTTCCCCCAAAACCCTTTGAAGTATCCAGAGAAAGGAAAAAGTCAGTGTAAATGGAAGATCTTTTAACACAACGTGCAGAAAGAATCTTTCGCTGGAACTAGATTGGCTAAGCTAGTAGCTGAAATAGTGAAACTGAACAAGAGATAAAACATAGAAATCCTCTAGGAAAACAGGAAATTTTGCATATGGAAGCCTACTTTGCTGGACACGGGCACCCTTTGGTTAGCCCTTTCCTCAGAGCACTAACCTGACTGTTCCTGGTGGAGCGCAGAGACTGAATTCAGGGAGCCACTGGATGGTGCATAAAGTGGGGACTCGATAGAAATTTAAAAAGAAGTATTTACAGGTCTGTAAATTCTCAAAACGGAAAATATAAAACTGCATTAGATCTGGGGTAAAAGAAAAGAATCCTACCTTGAAAAACTGCAGATTCCCTCTGTCTGTCTGATGGGAAGCCTGACTGTGTGCAAACGCAAGGAAACAAGCTTGCTGCTCCGAGTTTTTACCGTGTTCAAAAAGACTGACAATTTTCTGCCAGAGTCCTACCAAAATTAGGTACGGGATCCAGCAAGGGCCAATTTTCTTGCTAAAATGTTTGCTATTGAGTTTGCGTTCAGGTAAAGAACAGCTAGAGAAGAGCGGAATAAAACCAGCAAATGAGTTTTCTTACAGAATTCATTTCACTACTATTTCACTCCACTCATGTACTTGTATCAGTCAGCCTGATATATAGAGCTGCTGTCTAATGTAACCCACTGCTCATCTCTCTCTCACCCACAACACACATGCACTCACACTCCCCTCTTCCTCCTCCAAGGACTGCAGTGCTTTCAACCAGAGAAAAATAATAATAATAAAAATAGCAATAATTAAAAAAATCTACAGTATTCACTTCCTTTTGGTATATTACATCGGCATTTTCTGTACATGACCCAAGAGCTCCCTCTATTTACACAGTGATATGGAAGGACTTGTTGTCCGGAGCCCGGTTCTCCTGGCCTTCAGTGGGGAATTTAAGCCCACCTTTCAGAGTTCTTTCTCTTTTCCATTTTTTTTAGCAGCATTATGTAAACCTGTAAGGGGAAGGGGGGCTACTTTGAAGGTTTCTTGAGTCTGCTCCCTCTTGCCCTTCTCCTGGGGAGATGGCTGGCAGCATCTGCCCAGTTAGCAGCTGCTGTTTTTGAATTCACCATTCTCCGTGATGGAAAGCTTGGTGGGATTGGTGGGGGAGATGCCATTGCGGACTTGCATGCTGTAGCGCTCCTTCACCTGCGTCAGGGCACTCATCAGCCGCGTGTTGGCAGAGTCCAGGGACATGATCCGCTTCTCCTGCAACAAACATCCCACAAAGTCAGAACTCCTTCACAAATGAAATTCCTTTGGCCCACAAGCCTGCTCTATGGGGAACTTCCAGGACCTGGGGCTGTGACAGCATCTTCAGATGATTTCTAGACTGAGGCAGCTTGTCTAACATTCTCTGGTAAGATGGGATGTCTGCCTCTTTCTGTTTTCTTGGGTAATGTGGCTCCTAACTGCCACAGGCCCTCCTGGCCTTTTTGCTCAATGGAAGGGAACAGTGAGTCGGTTACATTGGTGAATTGATCCAGTCACAGGGGCTTTATCCAGACAGCCTCCAACTGAGGCATGGATGGAAATGCAGCACTGGGGAGCGGAAATGGAGGGTGTTGGTGTTAATAACAACAATAGCCAATTTATTATTCTTTTTTTAAAATGTGTTAGAAAAACAGAAACAGGCAGCAGAAAATAAAAGTGGTGGAGTTTTATCTGGCAGAGGAAAGTGCAAGTGGTATTTAACAGCCATTGTCTCTGTGTTTCAGATGGAGTGTGCTCAGAATAAACTCATGGTATGCTTGAAATAAATAAAAATAAGCAGGTAATGGCAGCCTGCAGTCACCAGCAGGAATGAGGGTGCAATAGCAACACAGAGAAAAAGCAGCCAAAAGCTAAAACTAAGGGGTTATTTGAGGTGAAAGGGAAGAGGGCAGTGTGGGTGGAGGGGAAGATGCCATTGACAGAACACAAAGAACAAACACTGAACACACTGCTCCTAGACCCATTCCAGCTCAGAGGGGCTCCCGGGCTCCGCTGAATCCAGGGTTTGCACATGCCTGTTTTGATTCTTCTTGCACACAAAGTGCCAGCCTCCACTTTCAGCAGAAAGCTGAAGGATATGCACTAATTGATAAAAAATAAAAGCCCCATCAACAAACCCCAGCCTACCAAGAGCTAGATTATCTGCAGTGAGATAAAGCACTGGGGGGTCAAGCCAAAGAGCTGGTGGCACAATTAGAAATGACAATATTCATCTTCCCTCAAAAAAAAGAAATATAAAAAATCCAGCCACACAAAGCAGCAACAGAGCTGGCACAAGGTAGATGTGCTCTCCCTGCTATCAGCTGAATGGCTTTTCTATTTGAGAAGGAAAAATGTCTAATTTACTGGAATGAAAAAAGCTGCCTGCAGAACTCTTCCCAGTCCAGCCCACTGAAAAACAAAATGAAAGGAAAAATGATGTACAGAAGGCACAAACATTGAGGGGTAATTCAGACACACTACTCAGGAGACCCAGGTGTTACAACAGCCCCTGGAGATCTTGAATCCAGCGCATCAGCTGTGTGGTAATGTTTGCTTTTCTCAGTGGGCTTCCCCACAGGGTTAAGTGTTAGGGTGCAAAAACAAAGCAGAATTTAAGTACTGCTTGTATCGCAGCCCTGAAAAGGCCAAACTCTGTATAGCAGAGCAAATGGGGGAGGAGGCATGAGAAATCAACAAACAGCAAGGCAGGCCATAGCCTGCCCTAGCACTTCCCTGATCCAATTAATATAAGCAAGGAGAACAGACAATGGAGGAGTTAAAGGCCTTAGTTTTTCCTCCCATGCTGAAATAAATCCTGCTTTAGCTGAAATGTGTTCTTCAGCAAGTTAAAGCTTCTCCTCCTTAGACTACATTTCACCTGGAATATATAATTTAAAATTAAAATTTCTTTCCAAAGAATATAGCTTTTCAAAGAGTTAAAAATGAAAGGCTGGTTATTTTCTGGCACTGATGAGCGCTCACTATGCCAGTTTGCAAAACAGCTGGAAATCTACACTTGGAAAATCAGTGCTAGAAGTGTGAGCTTAGTGAGTAGAGGCATCTTTGCACTCAAAGGAAAAAAACATCTAACATGTCTCTAACACACATGAATTGGGCACAGGGAGTGGGAGGAGCTGGAATGGGTAGGAGGTCAGTGCACTGGGCCAGGACTGGGTACTGCTCAGCTAGAGAACTGATTGGGTTTACTTGCCTGTTTGAATTATCTCATCCCCATTTATGACCTGTAATTTAACACAGCGGAGATGTCACTTGCAATTGCAACTGGGCTAATAATCTTTGCAGCTCCGCTGCTCCAAGGAGAGAGTCAAGACAGACTTAGCCCCTACCCAGTCAGGGAGGCCCAGAGCCAGCCTCTGGAATAAACCACGGTGCACACGAGGCACTGCCCAGAGCCAGTGTGAACAGCACTGATACTGAGAACAAGGCTGTCCTTGTGCATTGGTGCAGTACTGGGTGCTGCACCTGACCATAAGACAAAAGAGCAAATCCTGAAAAGCATCTTGTGCCGATGTAACTAAGCACAAGAAGCCTGGGTTACTGCTGTTTCCTAGCAGCCATTTAACTCTTCAAAGCAGGTGTCACAACCTGGGCTCCAACTCCACTCCATAAAACTCACATGAAAAAGACCTTTCATTTTCTAGCCGCTGCTCTATCCTTTTGCCAAATGAATCACAGGCTAAGAAAAATCTTCCAAATGCAACTTAGAGGGATTGCTACAGAACCCAGCTGGGCTCCTCTGGTATGTCTGTTTTGAATCTTTCACCAGTTTCCTCTTCTGCTCAGGCACCCATGACAGGGCAATGACAACTAAGCTTCCCCCATGTACTGACTGACATTGAAGCAGTTAAGGTTTGCTGATGACCTTGCTTGCCCAAGTAGCCAACAGCTACTTCAGAAGAAAAAAGTGCCAGATTAAAATAGGAATCATTAATTCTACTGTTTTGATACTGTTTTTTTCCCAACAGCTTCCAGTGCAGGTGATAAATGCTGCATCATTTGATCAAGTGTGATCAAGGACCACACACTTCCAGCCCTGAGGGTCTGAAGCTTTCACAAGTCAGCAGCAGCCCCCTCTGCCAGCTGGTGACACAGAGTGACCAGCCTGGTCCACTAGGCCGTAACCTCACACTGATGCTGAGAGCCTACTGGCATAGACAGCTAACAAAGGCAAAGGCAAGTTTCTTATTCAGTCAGTCTCTCAAATCCTCCCCTCCAAAAATCACTTTTTGAGTTTGCTCAGTGCCCCTTTCACCTTCCTGGGACAGATGAGAAAGGCATCACCTCCTTCGGAAAACAGGCTGCTCTTTGGATGAGCTGCCAGCAAGATGCCCTGACTGTGCCTATCTCCAAAATATGGCCCTCTCTGATCAGATTGGAGGCTGCTGTACTGTTCCCCCACCACTAATAAAAAAATTACAGTGACTGACTGCATTCCTGTTCATTCCCCAGCATTGCACTCTCCCACTTTGCATTTTGAGTGCAAGTCTTCACAAAAAGGATTTAATCTTGAGCTGCATCTAGCAAGGGTAACTACACCGGTGTCTCCATGTACAGTATCTTTCATAATAACTAGGACTCTACGTGGTATAATTCCAGTAGGATTTTCTTCTTATTCTGCAAGGCTAGGTAGCAGAAGTGCCATGTTATTGTACACAAGTTGATTTATTCAGATTAGATGGCATGGACCCAAAACCACAGCTTTCATGAACAGTCTTTCTGAAGAACTGTGGGAATATGGGCAGAGGTATCAGGTAAACCAGAACTTTTCAAATTATCAAAAAGAAATCTGCTATAAGCATGCCCCCAGTGTTAGCAGGCTTTGAAAAACCTTTTCTTTCTTTTACTTCATATATTCCTTAAAGTTCCATGTGAGCTCAAACATTTCTATTATTGCTGGCCATTCAACAGGAAAAAACGCAGCCAGGTATGCCCTTTTGTGCTCCCAATGCTCCCAACTCTAATATGGCAGTACCATCTTTAACAATGTTCAACTGAGGCTCCCTACTTCCCACTCCTCTCTTTGTACAGAAACAATCTCCTGAAAGAGCTTGGGTTATTCCTGAAACAGGTCAGCTTCTTAAGATCATGTATTAAGGAAAGTTTACAGTTGGAACTACTGAAAAGCCCAGAAGCAGGAAAGATGTCCTCCAAGTGCAAATATCACAAACATAACATGGCAGGCAGATATCAAACCAGTCTCAGGTTCTGTTGTACAAGCTTTGCTCTCTGGGATCAGCACAGACACAGAAGAAGAGCTGAAATGATCCCACACAATACACCCAACATGCATTGCCCCCTGGGCCCCACTTTCCACAGCTAACTTGTGCTGTCTGAGGCAAGCACTGCAGGTTTGTGGCAAAGTGGGCATTTCTCCAGGACTGACGGGGACAGTCAGATGGGGTGAAATGCCACATATGACATTATACAGGGCAATGCTCCATTGCAGGCATTCTCTTTTCTTGACTTGAACGTTCAAAGCCATGCTTTTAGCTTGCATAGCTGAGATGCATGCACATGGCAATTAAACTATGCTGGTATGAGGCACAGGTTTTCCAGAGTTCCCAGGCCCACACTTGGAACAATGTCTACACAATGCACCATTATTCCTTTACCCCGTTGGGGTCTCACAAAGTCAAAAGTGTTTTGGAGAAGTGATGGGTCCTGTGATTTGTTGTCAGGCTGTCTCAAAGCCTCGTGTCACGCAGTGAAGTTTTCACTAATTAAAAAAACCCAATTCTCTTCTAGAAGGTGGCAAGTCACATGTGCAACACCATGGGCCAATACTGGCTTGGGAGCTAGATAACAATGCTGGGGCAGGAGGATAGGGGAGAATAATGGGTTCTATGAACAGAACACTTGGTTCTTTGAGATCCTGAGCTCCTTACCTGTGCATCAATAATTTTCTGCTTTGCATCAATGACAGCTTGCATCTCTGCATGATCCTTCTTCAGCTCCTCTTCAACTGCCATGAGTCTGATGAGCAAAAAGAGGTACACATTAGGATGGTTTAATACTATTCCAGAGTGTTTCAGGTGCTCTGGCATGTTGGTCTGACTTCTCTGATTGTCCTGGCTCTGCAAGAGAAGAATTCTGCTGCACATGGAAAGCTTACCTATCCATCCGATACTCCAAATCACCTATCTTTGTTATTTTCAAAATGGACATTGCCAAAAATGTAACTCTCAGAAACTCCTGTCTGCCTTGAGTACATATTCCAAACAAAGCAAAAAGAGCTGGTTTAAGTACAACAGAGACCAGGGTTAAAAATTCCTAAATATTTTCCTTCACCCTCCTGGCAACGTGGGCAAATTTCCACACATGCATCCCTGTTTCCTCATCTGTAAGACAGGATGGTATCAGTCCAGAAATGTTAAGAAGCCCATGCCACTACCTTCTTTAGTCTCAAAGAGAACACATGACACAGGGGAGCTGCTTGATCCACACAGTTCCAAACTTTCCAAAGCCTCACCTGCTGATGATACTTTTCATCTGGCTGTCCTTCTCCTCCTGTTGCCTGCGCAGTCTCTCCTCACTGTCTTCCAGCCTAGACTTATACTCCATCAGCAGCTTCTGCATTTGCTGCTCTTGCACCAGGAGACGCCGCTCATACTCCTCCAGCCGGCGACTTGACACCTTCAGGCGCTCCTTCAGTTTTGCTATCTCTTGTTCATACTGCAGATGGAAAGAAAGAAGGAAAGAATCAGATGCAAAGGAAAAAGGAAAAGATCAGGTCATTATAATCTGCTGCTGCTGTTCAGAGAAGGGCATGTTTTTTCCAGGAAAAATATATTGATACAAGTAAAGGAAATGATAAGCAAGCAACTGTGGGTAACCACAGGCGAGGAGCACACAGGCTCCTGCTGAAGGCATTAAGCTGTTCACACACTGTAGGATGTCATTCTGTAGCACAATTTAAGCAGTCAAAGGGCTCTGAAATGGCTCCACAGCCCTGACCGCTAACATGCCCAGTTACTCCAGACTCATGCAGTTCCCAGACAGAAGCTGCTAATAGTGCTCAACTGGGGTGACCAAACTTACAAAATAGGCTGCTATAGGACCCAAATAACTCATTCTTCAGTACCTAATCAAGGCATGAAACCATGTGTGAAGAGAGAGCAGATCATTCATTACAGAACAGAGCCTGTGAGTTTACCTGGCTGAGGTTTTGTTGTTCTACTTACTGTCTGTATGGACAATCACTTCTGCAATAGTGCAATGGATCTCAACATATTCCACTTCTTTTGGGGTTCATTCACTTTTCCTAACAATCATGTGTTCCTGCTTCTTGTCCACCAAATGTCCTCCTCCTCACTTCCTGCCTTCTCAAAATACCAAACCTCTTACGAAACTTCATCACCATAGCAGCGTATAGATGTAACTGTATCTGGAAAAATGGTATCTACTCCTGGATATAAATATGCTTAAAAAAGAAAAGATCATGGATGTTTCTGTGTAGCCCAGAAACACTGTACTACCTAGATGACAGGCATGTGGCTCAGGTGAAGCCAAACATAAAATTTTAATGCAACTACTGATGATGACTGACTTGCATTTTACATAGCTTTGTACAATCACTTAGCATATCCTAAGCTATACTCAGTTGGGTTAACAATCATTATTTTTTTTAAAATGGAGTTTAAAGATCACTAAAGTGCTTTGCAAGCATAGCAAAATGGCAGTATGCTGTAGCTATAGTGTTGTCATAAAAAATAATGACTTGAGCAGGATCTAATATACTTAGGCAGTGTGACTCACGATGCACTTAAGTGCCAAATGCCAGCCTGTAGCGTACAAACTCTCAGCTATATGAGTTTGCACCCATTTGACATGCTACAGCCTGTACGTGGGCTAATCTACTGTATGGAATACTGTATTACAGATAAGTGTGACAGCAAGTACAGCAGGAAGTTATGACAATACAACCTGTGTTTGAAAGCACGACTGTCACAGCAGCTCCTGAAAGCCATTCTGAACTTAGCTGTAGGGTGCACAGGACTCAGTGGCAGCCCTTGAGCTGGCTGCATACAAAATAAAATCTACCTTCTCAGCATGCTTGACTTCATCTGGATTCTGCTCTCCATCCTCCTCTACTTCTTCATACTGTCCATTATTGAGAACCCATGCAGCTGTCCTTTCCACTGGTGACATTGTGGCAGAGTCCACAGGCGACTGAACCTGTAGCAGAGATACCTGTAAGCATTTTTCAGAGAAATCACATACAAATCAGCTCTAAAATACAGTTTATTTGGAGGAGAAAAATTACCATGAATCTGTCAGTCTCAGAGAATCCCTCAAACCTCTCCTGCGGAGACACTGCATCCTCCCTTGACTTTGGGAGTACTTACTTGAGCCTCTCTAAAAGCAATGCACTTCAGAAATTTTTCTGCCTAAGTTAGTTTCTCTCTGGAAAAGTTCTTGTTTCCAAATCCTGTTCACACCCACCCTCTGCCAGATTTTCAGTAGAGCTTTCTCAACCTGTGATTTCTCTCACAAAGAAAACAGAGTGACAAAGCTTCACTTGCAGCCTGTTCAGGTAAGACAGATTGGTTTCTTTGGAGTACTGAGGAGCTTGACTTGGGAGCAGCTTTCTCAGCCAGGCTTGGCAATAGAGCATGACTTGGATATGAGACAGCACAGCAGTACTTAAAAGTGGTAAAGAGGTGTAACATTATCACCATAGTGCCTATCAGATTTAGATGGTCTGTTGTAGCATAAACACCCAGACAAGGCTGGGAAAGGAAGTCAGGGCCAGTAGTGCTTACTAGAACTGTAAAACATCATCAGAGGCTATCCTTTTTAAAGGAATCTGAAAAAGAAGCCAAGGAACTCTGCCTGGCTGGGGAAAATATGGCTTGCTGTAAATTCCAAGCAATTTTCATGGACAAAGACAAGTTTATAAGCACAGAAATTAGCATAATTATCCCTGAAAGAGCAACACTGTCTTAACTTTTTGAGAAATGTGAAAGATCAACTTCTCTCACCCCAACTATAGCTTCTTTTTGTGTTCAAGCAGCTCTTCAGCTCACTGCCTCATTTCAGTATTATACCAAAGTGAAACATATTCCCTGGCAGAGGGATTTGAAGTCTCAGGAGCTCTATACGGGAGTAACAGCTTCTTTACGTGACTAGGCAAGGGATCATGTCAACCTCCATTTTTGTTTCTCATGTTCATGAGGACATGGCTGGTGCATGCTGTGTACACCCTATGCCAGCTCTGGCCAGAGACTCTGCTTGCAATGGCTAGCTGTCCTGAGCAGCAATGAAGACTTCAGCACTGAAAGAATCCTCAGCAAGAATGAGTATAAAGGCAAAGGAAAGGAGTAGAAATTAGGCAAAAATCCCTAGATTTGGCAGAGACCTTTTCACTAGAAGGAAGCCCTCAGAGCGGAAAGGGTAATAGCCACTTTCAAGTGCAGTGTGACAGCCTGGCAAAGTTCCTTAGATGTTTTTGATGGTATTTGCCATCAGGCAGCCATAGCAAGGGAGACTGTGAAGTGTGTGTGGCCCTGCCACAGGCCATTCTTGAAGGTAAATACTTTGGCTCCAGTAATTTGCTGAAGGAATTAGGAACAGCTATGGATGAACAGTGTCATTGTTCACTGGAGTTATGGAGGACTAAGATAGCAGAAGGGTGACTATAATCTTCATCACCAGCCTTCTAACAGACTGCTGATCAGCGGCAAACCTTGCCAAACTACTTTGCAAGCTGTAGGACAGAATATTTTCAGCAGCCAAATTCTGAAAGCCTACAAAGACCAAGTGGATTGCAAGCACTTCACATGCTAATGGGTTATGAGTTATACTCTAATAAAGGGGAAAAAAAAGAAAAAGCCTGCTAGGAACATGTATTAATTCCCCTCTATGCCGCTCTTCCAGAGGAACACACTGACATTTCTATTCCCACCTACCTACTAAATGGAAATGGTAGGCAAAAAGTGACCTCTCCCAGCAAACAAAGGGCCTAGCTCTATATTCAGAAACAAATGGGACTTGTAGAGAACAGAGTCTAATAATTATAACGCCCACAAAGCATGCCTAGAAGGAACATGCTCAACTTCACTTTTTTCTTTTTCTTTTAAAAATAAGAACAAAATTCCACAACACAATTTGCAATTAAAAGGACGCAATGGAATGTGCCTCAAAAAAATTTTGGCCACTCCATTTGGCATACTTCAAGACATTTCTCAAGGGTGTGGGGAAGTAAAGAACAAATTGATTCATCTGAATAAAGTAGGAGAAAGTACTCTAATGAATCCAGTGGAAATAATTAGTATGGAAAGTAGAGTGGAAAAATAAGTGAAAGCACATTGCCTGTAAGAGAGAGGAAGGAAACTGCCTAAAGCTAGTCACAGTCACAGACATCTATGAAGCTGAATGTAAAAAGTAGCTGGAGGAGAGTCATTGTGTTGCTAAGCAAGCAAAGGTAACTGATTTACTGGGAGGCAGTTGGGTAATCAGCAATTTAAGATGAGCAGAGCCAGAGGTTTGCAAACAGCTAACTAAATGCTTCTTGTACATACACACAGTGCAGAATCCAACTGGGTAAGGTGCATGCACAAAGACTAGAGACATGCCACATGTACTTTCCCCTCTTTATCCTAACACCTTCTATGTAAAGCCTTCTTTGTGAATTTGTGTAGACACTTCCCACAAGAAGCCCTCGGGAATGACACCAACTCCCTGAGGATTTTGGCTAGGACACTGCACAGAACCATACAATAAAACTCATCAGATCATTTAATACAGGTTTACACTGGATGCCTGAGAAATGCAAAGGGAGTTTATCCTTCAAATTTATCCTTGTTACTCGCCTAAAAAATTCCTACCACCTCCACACTAGGCTTAGTTGTATTCAAAATACTTCATCTATCAACCCCTCTATGCCCAAAAACACAGGCTCCAAAGGACACAAACATACACACTTCAAATAATGTGCAATTACTTTTTTTGGTATTACTAACTTGGCATATTAAGCTTTGCTTTGTGATTCAGTGTTTCTGTTCTCCTTGTACTTTAACGAACTTGAGGTATCAAAGTAATTTTGAAGCCCTGTGTTCCCAGGCATCATCATCCAGATTCTCCTCCTTACATCTGTAACATTCCGGACTTCGCCAAGAAAGCTACACCAACAGCGATACCAGTAAAATCTTTGGCAGACGAGGAGCTCATGCTGGCAACTAAGTTCTTCTGCCAGCTTTAGGTTACAAGTGTTCCCCCTGCATGATCATGTCTTCACCAGAGGTTTTGCCATCAGGGCTACATCAGCAAGGAGGATCATAACTTTCTACTCCTTGCGAATATACCTGATATACCTTCTCCAACAGCATGGTGCTGTCCCAACCTCAGGGGCTGTGGTTTTCTGGAGTGAAAGTCCTCACTCGTGCCTGTCTGCAGATTAGCATCCTTCATAGAAGGTCTTGTGGAAAGCAGGAGCTTAAAAAACTTCCTTCTGTACTAGGTAAGGTTAATCAAACACGACCATGTTTGCCCTCACAGTGACCACAGAAGAAAACACTTAACCCCAAGGAACAGCGCGGGTGGTGTCTTCAAGAGCCTCACCTTGCCCAGCTGATAAGTCTGAATGCACTTACATGACATTTCTAAAAACAACCACCTTCCCTTAGACCTACAGACTGAGACATTTTCTACCTTTGCTGTAGTACCAAGCATTTAAATACTCATTTTCCATTTAACAGTAAACTAATTTAGGAAAAGATTTTCATTCACAACTCACAACAGGATTTTTTTTTTAGGTAAAGGAAAGTTGGCTTTTTGACAGGAAAATCTTGATTTACAATTGCCCATGAAGAACTGATAAAGTGCTTCAGGAGTTGGTACATATAAGCACTGCTTTCCAGCAAGTGTTTGCGTTATTCATACTTTGGGGTGATTAATGAAAAAGAAGTACTTATTTGGGAACCAGCAATAGATTGTTGCATTATGGTGAAACACAGATTTCTCCACACTTAAGATAACTGTACTTACTTATTATTTTGGCAGCAGTTTATGATATTTTCTCTTTGTTTATTTCTCTGGTTTTACGCAGCTATCCTTTTAAATTAGCACCACAGGGCAAATGCAGTCTCACGTGGCAACCTTAGTTACAATTTAGAACAAAGCTTCTTCTATTTGTTTTATTCAGGGAAATTTTCAAGTTTTGTTTCTTTCAGCAGGCAATGGAAAACTTTTTTTTTTTTTTTAATATTTAGTACAAAAGCATCCAAAAATAACAGGTAGGCTAGGCTTGCCAAGCTTGTAAGGGTAACAAAGCATGACTATTCCGTACACTTGCTACTGGCCACTGACTTAAAGTGCCAGTACTCTTGATTCAACTCAATTCAACTCAAAGGTCAAAAGCTTTGAAGCTTGACGCACCAATCAGCTAAACATCAAGGCAGAAAGAACGTGGAAAAAGGCTTTCCTTACCTGCTGTGTTTGTTGCCTCTGAATTGCCCTCACCTTTGGGACAGGGCTCTCTCTAGAGGATGAGGACTGCTGCCGGGACCGGCTCCCATTCTGAATGGGTTCAGTCACCATGGCCCCGGACACTCCTGACATGCTGCCTGTGCTCCGCAGGGAAGCACTGTGCGGCAAGGACTGCGGTGCTTTGGCCCTGGCGCCCAGTCCAGCTTGGTCCATTTTGCGGATCTGTGCTTGGCTGCTGCTGTTCTGGCGGGGCAGTGCAATGGGGACGTGCTTGTCTGGGACCGTGTGGCGCCGAGAGAAGTCCTCGCTCTGCGTGCTGCGCTTGGTGAAGTCTTCCATGCTGCTGTTGCTGGGTCCGCTGAGTTTGAAGTCTTCACTGTTGCTTCGGCTCTGGGAGCTGGCAGTGCTCAGGTTCTCCAAGCTGGAGTCCACAGAGGCCTTTGGCATTGGTGGGGTTGGGTTGTTGAGATGGTAAACTGGGTTCTGGAATGACAGAGGCTGAAGGCTGCCCTGTTGGCTCAAAGCTGGGTGCAGAGGCCTTCTCACCTGGGGAGCACTCTGGGGTGTGCTCTGAGTTTCCCACAGCTGTTTGATGTTTGCCACCTGTGTGACAGAGAGCTGGCTGCCAGCTAAGCGCAAAGGCACATCGTGCATAACAGAAGCATGGTCAGTGTGAGTGGTGTGAGGGTCTTGGAGGTCCATGAGAGAGATGCTACGTCCATTGGGCAAGATGCTTTCCCTTTCATCTTTATCTGAGTAAGTCATGCTCTGAGTGGATGCCTGCTGAACCAACAGTAAGGTCTTGCCCCTAAAATATCCATCTACATTTTCCTGGGTTGGAGACTTCAGCTTATGCAAGTCACTGTGGAGCAGAATGGAATTTGGTTAATTTTTAAGCAGACAAGACCCTTAGAGATCTGTCCCAGAGAAGTCTTTCTACCTCATTTAACCTCCCCCCCATCTGAAAGCTTCAAGGAACCAGATTTCCTTTTATGAGCTCTTTGTGTTCAAGTCAGAACACACTCTTCCTTAATTACCACTTATCTTTGAGAATTACATTTGATTCAAGAAGTGCTTCATCTTCATTTTTTTTACAGGTGAAATGCAAACCATTCCCATCAAATCCTTCCCCCTTAGATACTTCTGTCTTCAGCAAGACTTCAGAGCAGTTCAGATCCCATTTAACCCCTTACCAGCACTATGTATTGCTGGGGTCTGAAAATTCAACGGGAGTTGTGTAAAGGTACCTGCAGATCTAGAGGTAAGCTCAGAAGGCAGACACTTCCATTTAACAAAACTGGCTCTCATACCTGACAAAACTATCTCAGACAGAAACTACTCTAAGACCACAGTACCAAAGCTCTTTAGCAGTTCTGTCATGTCACAGCTTTTTGCTTCAGATTGAACTGAACAGAGGAGGGACTACTTTTGCTATTCTCCTGGTAACAAGTTCCACCTACAGCCCATCTTTTTTATTAGCAGTAACTAAGTGGTCTGATCACCAGAAGGAAAGACTATGGCTGACTATGCATCCAGACACTCAGACTAGCAGTAAATTGCAAAACTGTGTTTTAGCAGCTGAAGTCATTGACCTCCAGAGACATGTTTGAGTCCTGAGTAAGTGAAAAGCTTCAGGTCTCTAGTGCCACCTTTTGTAACTCTTACTGGGACTGTGTATTCCCTGTGACAGAGGCCCAAGCTCCCCTTTCCTACAGCTGGCCTGGGCAGACAGCTCAGCTGATGCAGCACTCAACCCTTAACAGGCTTAACAACCCCCTTATCCCACATCTTCCCTTGAGCTCTGGGTGTTACATACCCATCAGTGGGGTCCTCAAATATCTTCTGAAGCCCTGAGGAGAGACTGCCACTGACGTTTGGACTAGAGCTGTGCTCAGTGAAACGCCTCAGCTGCTGCTGTATTGGCGTAGGGTTGGTCATTGATTTGGTGATATCAGCAAGAATACGAGGAAGAGGTCCCAGTTTTGCCACGGTCGCCTGTAGGAAGGAATTTTCACCCTAATTGGACAACAAGCACCGCGACATCCGCCAGTTTTTTGATAACGATGCACAGAGGCGGAGGGGTGGAGGTGGAAGGAAGGAGGGTGGGTGGTTGTGTGCGGGTGTGGCAGGACCGTAATGCAGTGTTACGGAGCAGCGTAACCACGGCGACGAGATGGATGGAGGAGACGAAACGGGGTGCAGCAGACATTGAGGAAAGAAAAGGAAATAGAAAAGAAATTAGGATTGACCCCCAAAAATAAAAATCATGCTCAATAAAACAAAACTATTGCCATTCCAATGCAAAACTATCATGCAAAGCAAATTAAGTCCAGGGTGGGTGAGGTCAAAGTGAAAACTATGGTATCTATTCATTAAAGTGCATTCAAAGACTACACATTGAGCTAGTGGGGGGACTTCCCAGGCAAAGGATGTCATGTGGTAAAGGAAATGCATGCCAACAGACAAAGGGATGCGGCATTCAGGTGGATCATGAGAGAATTGCGAGGGTTGAGGGAGATGGAGAAAGGAAAAGTTTTCATTTCATAAGCTTCTTGCTTTTGGCACCCTACACTGATGCCACCTTCTGTAGCACCCTGTTATCAACAATTAAGGCATTCTTCCTACCTAAAAGTGAAAAATAACTGCATGAAAACATCAATGTTCCTCATCCCAACATTATCACATCAGCCTGGGATTATATGTGTAGCTTCTGGTTCAATTACATGTTAGCTCAGTGTTGGCCAGGCCCATGATAGGAGGAGCTGACCTTCCAGCAAGGAAGTCTGCTCATTCAGGCTCTGTATGTTTCTCCCCTCTTTGGGTCACTGCTGGTTATTTCATCTACAGGGCATCTTCAGGCTCTTGGGACTGCAGGAACAAGGTGAAAGTGCTGGAGGTTTAGAAAAAAGCAAAGCTCTGCTACAAAGACAATATTCTTTTCAAATATATCCTTATTTTTCCTGTAAGATGGTATTCAGTCAGCTTGGCTCCAAAGAAAGGTCTCTTTGCAGACACTTTCACATAGCACTTCTTCTGTGTCTATTAAAATCTCTGAGGTGACTTCTCTCATCATTTCCCAGTCATTACCTATAGTAAAGCAGTATTGCATGTAACTTTACCCCTCAATTCTCTTTTTAGCAAACCACTATACCAGTTCCCAAAGGGCTGTTTAGGATAGATCCATGCATCTAATCTACAAGAAAGGGCAAAGCAGATCTGCTTTGACAGTTTATCCAGGCCTGGCTCCTCCATCTTTTTGCAGCCCAAGACATTTAGGACTGTTGCATTCAGAGAGCAGCTCACAGTAAGTAACACCAAGTCTAAAGATCCATTTGCAGTTCTAAAGACTGGAGCTGGGTTTGTCTTCACTTGATGCCTGAGCAGCTTAGAGGGAGATGGCAGTGTGCCCTGCACTGGTGGGTTTACCCCACTTTGTAGAAAATGGGGGATGATCTGGTCTTTTGAATGCTCAGTTTGCCTGTTTTCCTAAGGCTGCTGAACTGTCTTTACAGCTGACTTTGCTGCCTACGACATTTTGAATGTACACTGTGTGAATGTAGGAGGGAAATGGAAAAACAAGAACATAAATTGTTATCAAACTAAGATTAACTAAGGTTAATATATATTGCCTTTTTGAGTCATGG
The DNA here is from genome assembly GCA_026283785.1 of Coracopsis vasa. Lineage (NCBI taxonomy): Eukaryota > Metazoa > Chordata > Aves > Psittaciformes > Psittacidae > Coracopsis > Coracopsis vasa. The sequence continues at coordinate 28,191 of JANHGB010043455.1, read as the reverse complement.
ACATTTCAATTTACTCTGACGCAACAAGCTCATTTTTTTTTGTTTTCTGTCTTAAATGATGTACTGCGAGAAAATAGATACCCAACAAATACTGCTGGCAAACCTTAATGCAATAAAAATATTAAGAGTGCATTGCAATTCACCTCACCTCTCCAGTTTCAAAAGAAAGAATAATATAAATGTAATATGGACAAAATAATGCAACTTCTAAAAGGTGAAAATGGAACAGTTCCAAGCACTTGTAAAAAATAATGACTCACAGCTCAGCTTTTCTGGGTCTTATCAACTACCTTTGCTATCAAAAGTTTTAATGGTTTTGCATCCTGCAAAGCTAAAAGAACAAACAACTGCCATTTCTCCTTCTATAGCTAAATGGAAGCAATGTTTATTGCTGGTGGTATCTACTGGAATCAGCAGAACAGAATCTGGACAATGTATACGACCCCAGCACAATACATGACAGAAAGCATCTTGCTTTTGTTACAGGATTAAACTGAGAGTAGATCCAGGTTTTTACGTGACATCCTTTTGTATACTAAAAACTAATCTGAAGACTACAGAAATGAGAACATCAGAGTAGACTTTGGATCAGGTCTTTCATGAAAACAGTCTGCCTGGCCAACACATTACTCCATCAGAGCTGGGCAAAGTAGTGTCTAGTGTGCAGCAAAGCACCTCCATTAGCATCAAAAAGGGCATTGCAGTGTTTTCATTTTCTGTCCAAACACCCTCCCTTTTTTCCAGCTCACTTATGAGAAAGGACTGGCTGCTCAGTGAATTCCAGGTCTACTTTTATGTGCTGCTCTCTCCACCACTGAACACCCAACCTTCCTTAAGGTGCTGCAAACTGTTTGCACTTACTGCTGAAGCCCAACCACTTCACATGCCCCAATCTGAAATCACGGAAAGAACAATTGTGAAATACCACTGTCAAACATTCCTCTCAAAAGCAATTCTCCCAAAAGCAGGCTTCAGCTGCTCCCTTGATGTTTCCTAGTGTTTACTGTTGCTACGATACAACTGCCAGATTCACCCTCCTGGGCCTCCAGCTTGCTTTACCTTATCAAGTTGGGACACAACTTCCCATAGGAGGGAATGCAAAACTGAGAGCTCTCTGCCTAGGTCGATGTAGCCCTCAAATCCAGGCATGTTTGAGATGGTATCTGGATTAGAGATCTCCAGGAGAAAACGCTTCATTCCTCCCCACTCATGTTCCAAAAAGTCATTCATGAAGGCCATATACTCTTCCTTATTACCAAACCTGCAAGAAAACAGGGAATGGGGGCAAAACCCAGTCAATAATCTCAACACAAAATACAGAGAAGAAGTGCTTACAGTCAATTACTTAAATGCTTAACTTTAAACCTGCCTTCCAAAGATTTGTGCTGGGAGACAAAAAACCCAACAACAAGAAGAAAACCCAAATAGGACAATTTAAGAATTTCACTGCTTTCTTTGACTTACTTAAATACTAGTAATTCAGTGTTCATACCATGATCAAGGACTCAACACATCTCTCCCCCCCTCCCTCTCACCCTCTTTCTCTCCTCCCTTTTCTGCATCTCCTACCCTTTAAGAGAAATGCCAGGCCCTTTGTATCATTCAGATAGGAATTTTGAAGGAAGAAAAGAAGAAAATCATGATCCTTGGTGGGAACAGGCTTTTTTTTTCTTTTGAAATAGCATACACACTGACATGCTAATGCATGACTCTTCCTGATCTTATACTGTGTCTCCTTTACTGAATTCAGCACAGCTCAAATCTGCATGTGAAAAGGAGAATTTATCTAGCTCAGCACTGAGGTGTCTCAAGGGGAACAGTGCTCACATGTAAGTGAGAAATTTCCTCCTTCTCTAAAGCTGATTTCAGTTTGCCAGAGAATCAGCTGCCTGCAAACAGGCAGGCAGCTTTCCTTGCTCCATAGTAACCTGCAGTGACTTGCACCCCTAGAGGCACAGATTTCAGTTTTACTGCCACCACTTACTTAGCAAAATTGGCGAGATTCTGAATGACTTTAGCAATAAGTGTGAGTGTGCGAGACGTTCGGTCATCAGGATACTCCTGCATGAGGCTGAAAAGGCTGGGGGACATGATAGCGGGGCACAGGAAGCGAAGGAAGAGAGAGGCACTGATCAGGCGTTCACTGATGTCTTGCTTGCCCCTGCTCAGGCACTGCTGCTTCCAAGATGCAAATACCTCCTTCAGCTCACGAGGGAACACGCTAGAAAACAATAAACCAGGAAATAAAATCGCATGGGCAATGAGATGCAAAAATTTGAACTGGTGACCAATCACCTGCAATAATTATCTGTGAGAAAACATCATCAGATCTTCCCTCTCTTCCCACCCCCCTGCCCTCTTTTCTCTCTGTAGGGTAGGAAATGTCATTAGGCATCTATTCTTAGATTCCCATTTAATCTGGTAGTACTTAAGTACTCTTTAAAGCATGCCTTGCTCATATATGTTAAGTGAAGCCATTTTCAGACACACTGATTTGCAAGTTAAGAATTTATCCATTGCTACCATGGAGCAAACAGGGTGTTAGAACATTAAAAACACACTGAACTGAATTCATCTCTCTAACAGAACTTTTTATTTTGCTTGTCAAAATCGCTCCCAATATTTCACATGTGCTTCATCCTGAAGCAGAAAGGCCCTTCTTTCACTGCTACTCAGAAACACAGATTAATAGAAATCTCTCTGCCAACATTTCCTCTCTGTGATTTCCTGTTCAATTCTACAGATTTAAAGGGTCTAAAAGGTTTTTATACACATCAAAACTTTCAACTTTTTATTCCAAGTTCAAGCTAAGCTGTTATCTTCTCACTTTATTCCCTTCATATTGAGTCACAGCTCAGTATGTGTTCCCTTGGCAGAGTATTTCAGCAGATGCTCCTGTCAGGTATGGTGTGTGGGACTGGAATACCTCAATTTGGGCAAAAGATCCACCTGCAATATGGTGTCACATGTAGTAAGGTAGTCAGGAAAGGAAACTAAGTCAGTCTCAGAAGATAGATGGGTGTATGCTATTTCCCCATACTGCTGTTTTCTTGTCTTCAGAGGAGGAATGGGCACCCTCTAAGCAAATGACCTAATGGGGGAAAAGGGGAGGGAAGATGCCTCACCAGTAAGAATTGATAATCTTGCAGAAAGCCAGCTCACAACACATTTTCAGGTTGCTCTGATGATCTGTTAATTCACTGGATGAACATTTGCTGGGATCCACTTCACAGTTTTCATCTGACTCATACAAAGCCTTGATAAACTCCCCTGGACAAAGGGAAGAGGATGACAAACCAGGGTAGTTACATGAAAAGCCTTCTTGAGACACCTCTAAATCCTGCTTATGTCTTTCCTTGGCAACTGCCTCTTCTGTTCCCTGTGTCTGCAATACAGCCTCCAGACACCAGATGTTGGGGATACAACTCCTTTGAGGTCTTTTAGAACAGAGCACTTGATGTGCCAGTTTAGATGGCTGGTGCCCATGGGAGTTTGGACTCCTGTGCCCTCGCTGTCCTCAAATATAGGTACAATAACAGGGCGGCTTTGCTTACAAACCCTGCAGACACTTCACTTGTAGCCTAAAGAATAGGATTTGACTTTGTATTCAAATTGTATTACCAGCTATAAAATTATCCAGTCCTAGAAACGAAGCTGTGCTATTCATTTTCATAATTACCACAGGAAATGCACCTGACAATGCTATTTATTTTTATTATTTCTAAATTCACGTTTTCTTTAATTTTTTAAAAATGTCACCTTGCTGTTGAATAAGAGTAATACTCAAGTGCTAGGTAGATACATCTAATTTTCTCAACCTCTTATTAACACCTTACAGCATTTTTATAGCCTGCATCTTTCAAAATCCTTTGAATTTCTGTTATCGTTTTCTGACAGCATCAGAACAGAAACTGGACACACATAAAGCCAGAAGAAGCTTTCTTTGACATACTGGAGTAAACTACCTACTAGTTTTTCTCCTACATATTAGCACACCAAGCGATTTTTAAACTGTTGTTGTTCACTAAGAAAAACTCTTTATTCATTCACTTAATGATTCAATGTCTTTTAAGTTCATCTCCTCAGATGATCTTGCTGGCTCTGAGCTAACACCACAAGGCTTGTTTGTGCAAAAGGGTTTTTTGTCTTTGTTTTCATAAAAACCCTTCAACACCTCCCAACCCCCTCCCCAGATCTCAAGTCAGCAGTGTTCTTGCAAGCAAAGCAGGCAGCACATTTTCTTAAGCTTTCCTTTTTTTTGGTGGGGTCCAAAAAAATTTCTGCTGAGGGTATCTAGATGATTTATTTGCAAACCTCTCACTTCTATTGAGCCAATTCTGCTTTAACGTTGTTTACTGAATCATTTTTTTTTCCTTAACATATATGAAACTAAATCTTTGTGGTCTACAAGATCCAGGCTTCATCACATACTAAGATGCACATACAGATGTATTAAATAGCTAACACCAAGCGTAATGTTAATCCTTTCAAAGCACATGGCTTCTGAGCAAATGACATTTAAAACCTGACAATGAATTAGATGGGTATATTGTCATAAGCAACCTTGCCCTGAGCTACAGATGAGCTGGATGACCTTAGGGGGATTTTCCATCTCTCATGTCTATGATTTACAGGCTTAGCACTCAGTGCTAAATGAAATATATTAGAAGTCATTAATTTTAAAATATTTTTATGTAATTACTGCACATTAAGGGGCTTGCAGTCAAATGTAATATACTGGTTCCACAGCTGATTGCTCAGTCTGCTGCAAAACACAGCACAAAGTAACATGCTGCTCATTTCTCCACACCAGGTGAGAGCCCAGGACTGTGACTTATGCTCAGTGGTTCCACCCATGAGAATAAGACTACCAGAAGAGGCTCATTACACTTAAGAAATGGCCAAAATGAGTATAATCACAGACTTCACTATCCTGACCCCTAGAGCACTAATTTAGCCAACTATCTCCTTGATGACTTGCCAGCGTCTGGGATGGCTGAGGACAAGCAAGACTGCTGGGAAAGCAAGCTGCCTCTTTTGTTTTTTCCTTTTTGTGAAAGGATGTGGTGTGGGACTTGGCTTTGGCCTCATCTCAGTTTCCTTGTATCAACTTCCAAAGCTTTCTTCATCCAAAAAACAACAGGGGGATGGGTGGCTCATTGTGCAATCATGGGTAACAAAGATTGTGTGGATTAGTGAAATATGTGCTTCACATTCATAACCCTTTCTGAAATCTTCACCTAACTGCACTGCACATAATACCAGATTCGCTCCTGACACCACAACACTAGGTATTTGTCTCAATTTCTGCTGTTAAACTATGTGTCAAAAATCTGTTTTTTAAGCCTGTTCATAGATCAGATGGAACAATCACCATTGCCCACAAATAAATTGCAGTATTACAGCACTTCATCACAACTAGAGATGTAAAAGAAAGTTACCCAGAAAAACATAAAATGGTGATACAACATTTAAGTGGGACTCAGCTGTATCAAATCCAGTTTGCCTTGCCTTGAATGTTACTTCTGGAGGCACCAAAGAGTACCTTCCTGTGCGTAGGAAGGGCATCAAGAGCATGTATTTTGCTGTATGGATGCTAAACACCTGGCTGAGTGCTGAGGCAGTTTCTTCCCATCCCACATTCCTAGATGCACAAGGCTTCAGTCATGTTGCAGACAGTTCAGGGTTAGCCCTTGCAATGCAGACAGGTGACAGACAGGCACTTTCTTACCTAGTGCATCGTGAAGATACTTCTGCCCTACCAACTTCAGGTATTCCTCAATAGCTTTGGTAGCAAGTGTGTTCTCCCTGAAGATCAAGACATCATGCTCCCCACAACGATCTACCTCAGACATCACCAAATCCGTCAAGAAGTCCTGAAGGAAAAGATCAAATGACAAGAGGTTATTTTAAACAGATTCAGTCACGCCAGGCTAACGGCAGAAGCCAAGAAGGGAGGATAAACAGAGAAGCCAGAAGATTACTAAAATAATTGCTCAGCCTGGGACAAGAGCTGCAGATGCTACATGTAGTATGGGCGAAGGAAATAGCTAAGGCTCCTCTAGGGCTCATTACACTTATAAAATTATATAGATCACAAATTATAAAGGGAAAAGCAAAAATCTCTAAAAGAAAACCTTTACAGCCAGGCTTGTGTTTCATCCTGAGCAGAACCCTTCACCAGTTTATCAGTGGCTTTGTCTGCTGAAAGAAACTGTGATATCATATTTATCTTTTAACATTGACTATTCCATACAAACTTGGATTTAAAAATCCAGAATGGAAGTCAGACTGAGCGATAACTGTGACTTGCTGGTTCTTATGCAAACAGCAGCATCCCCCAACAGTTCAAAAAGTGCTGTAGTAAGGCTCACTGCATTAACTACAATACAAAAGCCATAATGCACTGTAAGCGTATGAGTGTAAAATACACAAAACAAATTATATATGCTAAGTATCGTTCAAAAATACATTAAAAATACTCTTGGTTTTCAATCCATTATTGCTGTTTCTTTTCTGCAAAATTGGAGAGAATTATGTTCACCTAGCACAAACTGGGAGTATCTGGCTGCATCACCACCAACATAGTGTGAACTGGAAATGTACCTGCTTAGCAGCTTTACGTTACGGCAGCCTAAGCTGCTCAATGCTTCCAGTAAATAGAGGTTCAAACATTCAGGTGCTGGGAAGGGAAAGTTCTAATACTTAATTTATCTACCTGTTGCAGCTAGCACTGCAGAAATCCAGAGCCTATTTTCCAGCCAGATTTCAGCACAATCCTACAGAAGCTATCGAAGCTACCGGCTTCTCTTGAACAGACAACCAACCTTGTGTTCCTTTCACACAGTGTCACAGAGCACCAGAGGAGAACAGGGTACTGTGGCAGTACTACAGCTTGGTACTACTCACACACCCACTTGGCAGGCAGCATCCAGATAAATCCATGCTTGTTAATGCTTCTCAGACTTTCCCAAGACCTACAAGATATTGTCCCACAATCTATTTTAAGAAACTCACTCCAATTGCTGCCTTGGAGAGAACCATCAGTGTGCACCCAGAAGTCCTAATAACATCCCTGAGGCAGCTGGGATCTCCATTAATTGAGTATAGATGCCCCAAATGGCTGTTCAAATGCTGACCAAGTCAATGTACGCATTGATTCGCTGACTTAGCACTGAATCAACAATGGCATCCTGCTGCTCACTGTATCAGAGACTTATTTATAGAAGTAATTCCCCGGTTTACCAATCTCTTGCTTATTTATCTCTTATCCTGTATCATGATTTTAGAAATACAGAAAACATTGCTGAAGACTCAAGTACAGGCCCTAACTTTTCAGAACAACATTAAGTTAGTCCTCCTGCTTATACTTTGTATGCAGCATCTTTAATCTCTCTATCAACTCTGAACCATTGTTTGTAGGATGCTTAGCTATATGCCTTCCTGGTAGATGTAATTGCCCAATTCTTTTCGAATACACTTTTGAGACCCTTTTCTCAGCCTTACCCCATCAAGTGCCTTCTGCTGTTGCTTATGGTCACAGGCTACCTGCTTCTAGCTGAGGAGATATCACTGATCAGCAGCGAGAGGTAATCGTTTTGACAGGAGATGCCTGTTCTTACCTTAGCTCTCCCAGTGCTCTGAAGAATGTGCACCAAAGCACAAGCCATCTCTTCCTTGTTCCTTACACTGATCACAGGTTCCAGCACAGAGCAGAGCATAGTGTAGTTGCTGGTAACAAACTCCGCAAATTCTTTGTACTGCTCCATGGGCAAGATGGTGATGGTTTGATAACGGGACTTTATTCGAATGGAAGGTCCCCCTGATTTCCCTTTGTTGGGTGTAGGAGTGCTGACCGGGTACCATTTTTCCACAAATTGGCGACCGGTTACACTGGCCATGGGAATGTTGACCAGGCCTACATAATTGTTCTTGTCCTTTTTCTTTTTCTTCTCCACATCCTTGTAGATGTGAACTGTGATGCTGTGAAGAGGTGGGAGACTGTAGAACTCAAAGTGCTCTCCCCAGAAAATGTTATCTGCTTTTGTTTTGCTGGTGGTGCGGGCAAAGAGAGTGTCATCAAGGCACAGCTCACAGAAGTATTTCTTCTTGGGGGCCAGGTCCTTTGCCTCAATGATCCAGAGACGGAGCACATTTTCAGCTCGACGGCAGTTGTCCTGTGCAGAAGAAAGAGCTCAGCTTGGATTCAAAATTCCTAAAAATTGAAGATTTTGTCTTCTAAAGCAGTAGCAAAAGGCTGCCTTTTATGTCCAAGGTAGGGACAGGGTCAGAGCTCAGAATGAGATTCTCTGATCTTCAGAGCCTCTAGAAAATCAGACATTTTCTAAAACAGAGGCGAAGGGCTGTCTTTTGTATGCCAAAGGTGGGGACTAGAACATTTGTCTTCTTAAAAAGCTATATCTGAAATGCTTTAGAAAACAAACACTCCACACAGGAGCCCTTCAAAGCTGCTAGACTGGTGTGGCACACTGTATTGTTTACTCTTGTGAATAACTCCAAGGAAACCGTTAGCCTGTCCCTCAAAGGTAGTATGCCAACTATGAAGGTAACTTATCAGATATTTCCAGCTGATCAATAACTTGACCCTCATTCTCACTCTGGCTCAAATTCCTTTTGGTCCTGTTTCCACCCTCCCTCCCCCAGCTGTGCTCCCACAGTAAAACATGAAAGCTATGAAGCCATGTTCCATCCTTCTGAGGTACACGGTATCAGAAATCCAATTTGAAACATCATAAGCACAGTCTGGGGCAGGTATCAGAAAGCACGCTGACATGTATTTAATTCATTAAAGGTTTGACCTACTGCACTTACTAGAACAGTACACAGCAGCTTTCTGGTACACTGATGAGTGGATGTCTCCCCAGACTAAATTAATTGAGGATGCATCAGTGGGAAGCCCTGGTACATCCAATCATACCACCTCTATTCCCCAGTAACCTTATTTCCACAGTTTTTATTACCTTATTTGGCTGCACTGTCCTGCGTAGGTTTTCCATCCACTTGTCCCTCTCTGCTGCAGAGGAACAACTGAAGCATTTACTGCCACTGGAGTAGGTTACCTGGAACATATGAATGACAAGCTGAGTTCAGGCAAGCCTAGGATACATGTAAGAAGCTGCAAAAAGCAAGGAAGATAAGCAATGCTTGAGCAACAAAGTAAATACTAAAAAGCCAGGAAAACGATATGGGAGCCTAGAAGGCAGAGAGGTTAAAAGGCCCACAAAATGAAGAGAGAAAAGACCCCCTCAGCTCAAATTAATATAAGACTAAAGGAACATATGAGGAGCACCAAAAGCTTCTCTTGAAGACTTTAAAACAAGGCTCTAATCAACCAGTTAATTTTTTTTAAACACTTGTTAATTGATCCACAGCTATTAAACACTTGCAGTTTTCCCTGTTAAGCCCCAGAGGCAGATGATGCGGTTAGCATAAAGACCAACGGAACTAAACAATGTATTAATATAAGGCAAAACACACTGGAAATGGTGTCTTCAGGAAATAGAAAATATTTCCAAGGGTCCATATATACAGCAACCAAACAAGTTGTGCTCTGTTCCAGCCCTGATGCTCAATACCATACACATTGAAACTCTGGTTTCAATACAGGAGGGAATTACCTTGGTTTCCTTCACTTTTGCGTGGCCTGACAAGCTTTGTTTACTCTTTCTATTCATTTCTGCACACAATTAAAAAGCAGTTTGAGGCAACAGCCTCAGAGCTAAGTTGTTGCCAGCTTTTTCACTCAACCCCCCCAACTGAAGCAAGCTGGAAAGTGCCTCCAACCAGAAGAATGAGACGAAGTGAACAGGAACAGTTCCTGGATGCATCCCGAGGGAGAAGAGCCTGATATGCTGGTTTTCTGCCAGAGCAGTTTTCCAGGTTGTAAACAGATCTTTGTTCCAGAAGTTCAGACACATCTGACTAATCCTACTGAAGACAGACTGTCACCCCTCCCTGCCATGACAGATTATGGTGGGCTTAGATGCATCCAAATAGCACACACGAATATGCTGTTGGTCCTGCGAGTTAAGGACTGTGCTCACACAAACAGCCTGTTTGTGAAGTAAAGCTAGGAGCCATGCAGTGCTGTGCTGCAGGCTGTGCTGAAACAGCAAGAGAATCTTTGCATCCTACTCCATGGTGCAATGGACATGACAGCAGTTACTGAAGCTTCTCCTTTAGCAACTGGAGAACAGGCTGAGCTAATGCAAGGGGGCTCTGACTGGAAATCACATTTGTCAGTTACAGTATACATTCTAAATTTAATTTCAGGTGAATTTGGAGAGGATGAATACACAGCTTATGAACAATAGTATGTCTCAACCTTACATATGCATGCAAACTACAACTGCTTAGATATTTATCAAATTAAAGAGATTTTTCAACTAGAAGATGCAGTAATCGAAAAAGATTTCTCTCCATTGAGTGATTGATGCCATTAGCCTCAAGGACTTTAGAATTGAGTGCTGGTTAGGCAACCCCCACCCAGACCTCAGGATAGCAGTGGCTGCTCATTTGTTCTCCAATTACAAAGTCACAGAAATGCATACTGCAAGTGTTCAGACCGACTGAGAGCATGTAATTGGCCCTCTGTTTGGAGGGCGTTCTTTACCTCAAAGCAGAAGTCTTGTCCAAGGATACTGCTGTGAAGTGGCTTGACAAAGACTTTTTCTTCTGACCCAAGATCCAGGGCTTCCACGGCGCTGCCTGGGCTCAGTAAAGACTCATGGGAACGGGACTCTTTCAGCTTTGGCAATCCACGTGACCTGTAGAAGAACAAAGGGGAAAGGAAACATTATTTTTCTCACAATTACCAAAAGAGTTGGCGAGATCTCAGAGAAAGCTGCAGCTTGTGGTGTTTATTCATAACAACCTCTACAATTAGTTTGTAAACCTTATGAAAATCACATTAGGCCAGTAATCACGAACTCCTAAGGAAATACTCAACTACACAGGCCTAGGAAGTCCATTCCCACTGACCTAGAAATTGTAGCTTCTGAGACATAAGTGAAAGAAAAGCACCAAAACAAAGTTCAGCGCTTAGCTGTTGAAATTTGAAAAAAAAAACCATAGATAGGTTTGAATATATTGCTGAAAATATTTACTACTATCTGGATTACTAAATCAATGCTGTGCATCAACAGCAAGAAGCACGCCAATCTCTAAATGTCTAAGCCAAAGCAGAATGATAGCTACTTCCATTATAGCAGACAACCTTCCCCAATATGCTTGATTTTTCTTACTATACAAAAGCCTCTGCAATAAAGTAAAAAATGCAAATTATTTTCCCCTCCACAATGATTAAGTCAATCTCCTACATTTAAATTTTTCATTTTCTTCTTCAGCTGTTCATTCCAGTTTTAAGTTTTCTTTTTTTTTTTTTTGATACCTCCATTCTCTTTTAACTTCCCCTCACTCACACATACTGCTTCTGTTTTTCAGTTGACTGTCCTGTAAATCCCTGAGCTCTACCACAGCTGGCATTTCCCTAACTCACAGAACCTTTTTATCAAGGTAATCTTCTCTCTTCCCCCACCAGTTCTTGATTAGTTCTCAAAAACATATCCTTCCTTCCATTTCCATGGCTTTTTGCAACCAACTGCAACATTATAAAATGTGCTCTAACATTTTCTGTATACTGCCAATTCAATGTAGTATTTGTGCATAGGAGGGTGCTCTGGTGTCAGACAGCACTGTAAAACATGCTCAATTTACAGGTAACGGTGGTTCCCCCTGTGCTCCTTCTAACCCCAAACTGACACCTGAACTGTAAGCTTCTGCAGCAAAGTCATATGATACTTTAGGCACAACTAGCAGTTCTACTTCAAAAGGTAAACACTGTGCACACATTCTTCCTCTAGCTGTAACTCAGTCAAAGCCTTCACAGATGATAAACAAGGAGGAAAAGCAGAGAGCCCCAGCTTAGCAGAAAAGGAGCTGTTTACCTGGCAGGTCCAGATTTTGACAAAATACTGAAGCTCTTGTTGGTCCCTATCCCTGTTCAGTGATCCATGAAAGTCTGTCCATAAATACAGCTGCACATCCATCAAGTGTGACAGAGCACAAAGAACAGATGTGAAAGTAGAAAGGCATCAGCTGTCTGCGCATTATTCAGAGAAAAGTGATGCTCTGAAATGATGCTCTCTCACCTGTGTTTGTCCTCACAGTAGTTCCTCTTTTATTCAATCCCCCTTATCAAGGCTTAGTATCAAATGAAAAATGTTTTAAAATGTATTTATGGAGCAGTGAAAAGCACAGCTACCTCTAAGACCTCCTTTATTTTGAAAAATAAGTAGTTTTTATATACCTCCCTCACACATCTTATCCAAAAAAAATCCTCATTTTGTATCCTTAGCAAAATCAAATTCCTTCTATCCTTATGCAATTCTATGGGGAAACACAGATAAAAAACCCCCACCATTTGGAAAAGTCATCTTCAGTACTTCTAAAGCTGCTTAACAATAACTTGGTATCATGAAGGATACATGTAAAGCAACAAGCAGAGTTCATCTGACTGCTCTTTTGTACAAAATGAAATGCTGAAGGTGTTCTGGTAGATTCATGTATGATAAGATTTATTAAACAGTATGAGAGAACTTTGTTCCCATTTAATATATCGAATGACCTAAGAGCAGGCAGCAAAAACCTTTCATCAGAGGGATATTACAAAGACACTGATTTCAAATGCAAAACAACAGCACTGGTACAAATGCGTTGGCTGCGCTGTGCATGCTTTGTTATAACAGGTTACAGCAGCAGCTGTACCAACGCAAACCGAAAACCACAGCCATGTATAATTGAACACTTGCTGCACTTAAGGTAGGGCAAGTCTAAAATAAACACACCACAATACACCACTTTAATATCATCTCTGCAAAATCCTCTCTAATTTCTCCTCTCAAGAAAGCACTGCTGAGGTCACTTGGCTTCTGTCCCTATCCCAAACTCTCAGCAGTTCCAGTCCTAATAAAGTACTTCAGTGCATGATGCAGGGGAGCTGGCTGGCAGCCTGCAGCCAACTCCCGTCTTAGCTCCTCATCAGAGAAGGAAAGCATGGAGTGGGCATAAAGAGAGGGAAGAGGAGGGAAATAAAAATAATTGCCAAATAAAGGGGAAAGAAAACGAGATTTTACAAATCCCAGTTAAGCAAAGGCTGCACTTGGAGTAAGACAAATAGAGCACACCTACATGAAACAATTATACAGCCACTTAGCAGTGGATCCCCAAATCATAGCGGTGCCACATGTCACAGCCCTTCCTTTCAAACTCCGTGCTCTGTGCTACATCTCAGACAAGAAATCCTGCCAGGAGAGGAAGAAAGGCACCAAAATCCACGAGGAACTCTTCCTCAAGCCTTAGGTTACAAATTTCAGACGAGCATCATGCCAGGCAGATACGCTGGGGCAGGAAGAAAAGTCACAGCCGCACCGGTAAAGAAATCTGTCTCCTCGTCTGCTGCGCTCCCACCCGGCCCCGCGGGTTCCAGGAAGAGGCTCCCGGGCGCGTGTTGCTATGGAGCGGCCTCCTGTAAGGAGATTAGGGGGAGCCGGCAGCCAGGAGAGGCAGCAAGCGCGGGGAGGCTGTGATGCTTAAAAGCAGCAAAGGTGACCTTTCCAGAAAGAAAGAAGTCCCTCCTCTTCCTTTAATGAGACCTGGACGGTTAAAGACTGTGGGAGAGACAGAGGTATCGTCCGCAGTGCCTCTGAAACAACCTCTGGGGACAGAACAAGGGCAAATGCAGGTACACAAAGCAACTGTACTCCATGCCTCCACATCCAATCTTGCAAGTTAAATCCTTTGGTAGCATCTATTCTGCTTTACTGCTCTTCTAACTAGTTAGCTTTGTATATTTTGTTTTGTTGCAGATCAGCTAGAGCATGGCTAGTTTTGTTGACTCAGGGCCCTGGGGCAGAGGAAGTCAGTCTATCTGTTACAGCAATCCCTTGAAGTTGCCATATTTAAAACAGCTCAATAAACTGATTAAGTGGCTTAGAATTGGCACTTTGTATTCCATAAACACCAGGGTAAAGTTGTTGGTCCGATGCAACCACATGCATTTACGAACACAAGTACATGCATTTGTAAGCACCATGGTATACATTTCATCTATTGATAGATCTGCAAAGCAAATCATCGACTTGTGCTTAAATCAGCAGCATCCCAATCAATACAGACAACAATTATACAGAAATAATAGTTCTCTTATGCTTTAACACCTCATCTGATAGTCTGATGCTGTAAGTAACACTGAAAGAAAATTACTTGCTGGCTTCCATTTTTTGGCCTCAGAGATGCCACTAACTTACTTCCCAATGTCCAGCAAACGGGCTGGATTAACAGGGTCTTTCCTGTA
>JANHGB010043455.1:0-13717 GCA_026283785.1 Coracopsis vasa | reverse complement strand
ATAGGAAGCTACTGGTAAAATTAATATTGCTTAGAGTGTCTGTTAGGAGAGAGGTAATCCCACAGAAGCAGATTACTGTAAACAGGAAGATCACACATGCAAAAGGTGGGGGAAGGGTTGTTTGTACAAATCTGTTTCTGTTAAACAGCTCCATTAACAACACAAATCCTGTTTTAAATAACAATTAACTTCCAATGATCAGCTTCTTTCCTGATGTTTTTTCTATCTACTACATAGAAAGACAAAAAGATTGCAAAGGAATGACTTAGGAGTTCAGAGCAAATAGTTACCAATAGCACCAAACAATTCTGACATAGGTATTCTCCATAATTTTTTTTCCAATAAGAAAAGCAGGTAGAGGAGGAGCATATCAGGGAACGTTTTAAACTTCTCACCTCTTTTTACATGTTCTGAAGTACTGGTCTTGAGAGCTGCATGATTCCCTTCTAAATCAGAGCCCAGTCAATGCCCCAAACCACTGACCTGGCAGCAGCACACAACTGCCACTGAAAAAGATCTCTTCAACAACACCATCTTGCTGGCCCAACCCCAAGCTGACCCTCTGTCCTTGCACACCATCATTCAGTAATTTTCCAGTACAGGAAGATCTCAGTTGTAAGCCAGGAACTAGAAACCTCTGGCTTTCAGTGGCCGCCCATGGCACACAGCAGCCTATTATCCGACTTCTATTATATTCTACTGTCGATACGGCATGTAGGATAAAGGGTTAAACTCTTAATTGCTCTGGTTATGAAGCTCTCCTGCTGATTTTGACCTATTTAAAAGCCAACCTGCAAAGCAGAAAACACTTTCAATTACTGAGCTTTCCAGGGAGAGCACTATATTGCTTGGAAAACAAGCCTGCTGACATCAATAATCCAAAAAAATAAAAAATAAATGTATGGAAATGAACTACCAAGGAACAAATCCCATAATCTGTTTCTTTTACTGAAGTGGTGTGAAGGCAAAGAATTCTGAAAAGTGGTTTTTGTTCAGCCCAAGCACCCAGCTAAAGCCACATCTCCACTGGTCTTATGAGAAACTGTATGTCTGCATGCTTCAAATAATTCCAGCACAATACTCGTGTGTTTAGAGACACTCCCCAAGACCAGAAAGCTGAATTCAATACTTAGCCACTCACAAAGTCACAGGAGAAAGCTTGGACTGTAATGGAGTGAACTTTCTGCTCAGTGCTGCTATTCGAAATCCCAGCCCTGCTGAACTGGACCCTAACGTTGACAACATCATCGGCAATATACAGGTGTGCTCTACCAGTGCTGCAGCATCAGGTTTCCCAGTGCAAGTGTTCATTTTGCAGGCACCACACCCCGCTTTGTTTTCCAACTGCCAATTAATAGAACATCGTATTACTTGGCCAACAATTCTACAAGTGTAACCAGTTCCATTATTGATTTTTTCTTTTAAATCAGAAACTTAGAGTAACTTATTTAGATTCCAGTTCTGCTCAGCTGCAGTTAAACACTGGCTTTTTCTGCGCATACTGCTTTAGCCTTCCACTGAGATTCTGGTCTTTTCTTGCAAGGCCCTACCCAAAGTCTTGTTTGAATCCTGGGTTTGCAAAGCCCTCCCCTGCCCGCCTGCTCTCCCTACAGATCGCAGCTTGTCTAACAGACGTCTCATATGGTGCATCCAAACAGGCTGCTGAATTCCACAGCGGTAGCATTCTCTTCACTTTACTGTAACTGTGGTCTCTGCTATGAATGTTTCAAATTATTTTGTTTTGCTGAACCAGAGATGCTTAACCGACTTGGTTTCATTTCACTAAGAATTTTATATGCTGAGAAATTTATAGGTGAATGCTGTGTGGATGAGCCCAGCGTTTGCAGAAAAGCATCAGCCATTACAAAATATGTTTTTATAAAGGGGTCAAGTGAGTCTGCAGGTGGGACAGAGTAGTCTAGCGTGAAGGTGAAGGAGAAATAGGCTTAACAGTGAGATCTTTTTCAGTTTTCACTGAAAAACAAATGACTGCATAAGGACTGAAAGAACTGGCTGAAAGAAATATGTTCATCAAAACAGGAGTGAGACGTCTCTCCGGAAACAAACCACTCCTCCCCTTTCCCTATACTCCAGTAGCAGACAGAGCTGCTGAATGAATACAAGCTCTGAGTGAGTCAAGCCTTAGCAACATATTGCGTAACACAGATTTTTATCCTTACATCTAAATCAGGATAAAAATCACCCACCTTTTTTTGAAAACCAGCATTAAATTATAATGAATGAGTACGAAAAACATGGCAAGATTTGTTTCTATTATTTATGCGATCTGTGCTATTTTCATACTGCAAAGAAACCAGTAAGGAGGGAGGAGCGAGAACTTACCGAAAGTAGAAAAAGCTGTCGTTTGAGCAGCGATACCGTTTCACCATGAACCCCAGAGCCATGGCTACCCTCTTCCCTGCAACCTGCTGGAGCCCATTCTGAGCAAGCACACAATGGACCCTGTGCTCGTCTACGACTATCTGATAATGCCATAAAATGACTTTTAGTAAAGCAGGAGGATTCCCACGTGGCAGTAAATCCCAACAGGGCAAAACCCTCCCAGCTGTCTGCAGAGCTTTATTGCAGTCGCTGAGACCATATGCAGCCAGTCTCAACCATTTTTGCTTCCTCACCATAAACAAAACTGAGGCAAGAATTGTTGGTCTACTTGGAAATACTCTCAAATTCCTGGCTGCAAACTGAAAATATTAATTTGGTCTCTCCTTTCAAATGTAATTTTCCTTAAGTCTTTTCTCATGCTTTTTAACATGTTTTATGTATTACTGACACTGAGAAAATGTTAAAGACAAACGTGTGGGTTGAAGTGCTCAAAGAATGCTGTGGGAAACAGGCTAGAAAAGCTGTGAAAGATGAGACAGTAACATGGTGCCAGATAGCCTCATGGTGAGAGCTGTTGGTAACTTGGTGAGATGCTGCACTGGCCACATATTTGAAGAGTTTCATTCACATCTGGCATGAGTCACAACCAAGCAGAGTCTGAGTCTTCTCACGTGAAGACAAAACACGAGTTTTCAACTACAACAGACCACCCAGCAAACAATCTGAAGCTGGAGGAATAGAAGTGATGAGAGTTACAGACTGAGAGGTTGTGGATTTCTATATGACCCCCGGATGCTGACCCATGGTGGGCTTGTTTCTAGAGGGGCGCTGTAGCGCTCTCCTCTCCCCATTCACTAACCCAGACACATTAAGTCAAAAGCCAGCAAAGCAGGCTGGCCAATTGCTTTCTGCTGAAATAGAAAATCTGATTACAAAAAAAATATGCAACTTATCTCCATCACTCCCTCCCTACAGCATTTCTGAATCTTTTCTATTTTAAATCAACTCTGAACAAACAGCATCCATCCTCTGTCACCATCTGACATCGCAGGCAGTGTTACAGTGTTCCAAATCTTGATGCGCACTAGGATAACTAATCTTCCTTACTCCAGAATTTTATAGGTATTCATCTATAAACATATCCTGTTTCTTAACAGGAGCTAACACTACAAAAGCATGAGAAAGCAACTTGACAGCAGCCTCTTTTTGCTTCTAATCCTTGCAGGGCTGTAATTTATAAAGTTGTATAATACTTTCTTTGAGGCAGGGTTCTTGAATTTGTCAGAGCAAGAAAAAGTTGATGCTATCAAGTCAATCTGGCCCTGAAAACCTGTACAAGACCATGACATCAACTAGCACCACCTGCTTAAAATGGGAAAGGGCTGACTCACCGGGGTAGGACAGGAAAGTTTTTACTGCAACAGATAAAGACACTTAGAAAAAGCAGGGAGAGCAGAAGGTGAGAGAACGGCAATTCCCTCTCATGAATTAAGAGTCAGATGCTCTGTATTATCTTCTTTCAGGCAGAAACAGTTGTCGCTGATTTGTCCCATTGGAAAAAATCCCAAACAACAGCATAATTCTAAAACACAAATCAATCTTTTTAGCCTACTCTTTCCTCCAACCCATATCCTCCCAGAATACTAATCTGTTCCTCATCTTCAGTGTTTCATTCCCACATGGTTTGAGTTGTTTTTCCTGCTGTTCTACCCACCAATTGCATTTTACAGGCACCCTTAGATACAGAGTGAAACATGGGAGGGAAGGCAGAAATTACTGGCAAGTTTCACTTTACAGTGGAACTATTTTCTTTATGGTTTTTTTATAAAATACCATTAGAAAAGTAATAGCTCTAGCCATAAACTTTCAAAGTTGTATATCCAATTGGACTGTCTGATTAGACCACAAATGCAAAGACAACTCCTTTAAACCTTCAGATCTTTCCAACAAAAGGTAACTACACGCTTGAGTAGTGCTGTTATGCTTTCTTTCAAAAAAAAAAACAAACCCAAACCAAACCCAAAGACCAAACCACCCCAAATCATCAGCAATTTTTGATCCTCATGGGCAGCATGAGGCTTCCAACAGAGCTTGAGGTGAGGCTCATGCTTTTGAACAGCTATACTCCTTTGTGCAAAGATTTATTTCCAAGTAAAATTTATCTCAGCTAGCTTTCCACATAGCTTGACTACTCTCATGTGATCTCACTTGCCTCCAAACTGTGCCCTCTGTTCACTTCAGCATATATACCTGAAAGGAGGAAGGACACACAGACTGGTATCAAAAATGCTTCATTCCATTAGTAGCAAATAATCATACCAAGTCACAAAATCCTCAAAACACTGTTCCATCTCCCACCCTACAGATGCAAGATGCTTTGCTATAAGGCTAGTGTAGAAGGCCAAAGGGGGAGGATAACTGGAGGGAATATACAGAGCAACCACCAGCTTGTCCCTGTCTAACATCTGGCACATCACTGGCTTTCCAGAGCTTGTTCCTCCAGACCTCTGCATGGAATCTGTCACTAGAACTTCTCAGTTCATTTGCTCCTGCATCCTCCTTTTTAAATCCTTGCCAAGGAGACATAAAAGGACTGACAGAACAGACCAGCTATGCTTACTGCTATCACGGCATGCGATGGATTTTATGCTTTGCAAGCCATCAAAGAAAATCCACATTTCATTCAAGTCTAGTTGATAATTCATGCTCACACTGGCAGGAGTAGAGGGGAATCTGGTTTTAACAAGAAGACAGCCTTGCTGTGTATAATATTACGTCTTAAAAAGAAGTTGTAGGGATTAATTGCAGCTAAATTCATTGGCTTTCCCAGTACAACAGCACTTCCCTTTCACTGCAAAAGGAAGTGTCAGAGTACCAAGTTAGGGAGAGACAAATATATTATTTATGGCAAAGAGATTCTTGTGTTACAAAACTTCAAGCAAAACTGGCTACAACAACAGTAAAAGTACAAGCTATTTTATCACATGGTGGCATTATTTAACATGTTTGTGCTTACTGAGTTGCTTTTTATAGCTACGTTGTAACTCCCTGAAAATACAGACTTATAACAAAGCTTGTCTCAAAACAGACCGAGTGGACATTACTGTGACTATAGTAATCGCCCACATCGTTAGTCACATTTGATAAACAGCAGTCTTTTCTGTACCTCAAGAAGTTAACAAGACCTCTAACATCGAAAGCCTTGCTATCTCCATGATTTTATGGTTCTGCC
This sequence comes from Coracopsis vasa, assembly GCA_026283785.1. Lineage (NCBI taxonomy): Eukaryota > Metazoa > Chordata > Aves > Psittaciformes > Psittacidae > Coracopsis > Coracopsis vasa. The sequence continues at coordinate 8,142 of JANHGB010043455.1, read as the reverse complement.
TTTCAGAGGGAGAAGATAGCACCATTGATTGAAGCAGCACAGCATGACAGGTACAACTACTGAATTCAACTCAGCTAGAGGAGAAAGGAAAATGCACTAAACTGTAGAATCACAGAAGCCTGCCGTGGCTTTAAGTACAGGGCAACCTGGTTTTCACTCAGTGTAGTTCTCCTGCTGGGCTATTGTGGAATGTGAACCAGGGTAATGTTTAATAAAACAATCAAGAGATTTTACAAATAGTTAGGAAAAACTGGTATAAGTGCTTTTGCTTGCCTCATATACAATTCATTCCAGCCTGAACTGCCAGCCAAAAGCTAAACAAGCAATATACCAAATGGAGCACTAAGATGGTCAGAAGTTACTGAGTTTTCCTGTTTTCTGAAAAACAGACCATCTGTTCACTGTAGTAACACTACAGTAACTATACAATCAACTGACATTAGCAAGGATTCTTAATGTGCCTGAACTGCACCACACATCTCTGGGCTTTGCCAGTGCTAGCTGAACTAATCTGCTCTCACTGACACAATTCCTCATATCGGCACTGATCTGCAGGTAAGTATTGCATTCATCAAGGCAAGTTTCTCTAAAGCTGATCAATCCAATGGTTTTGTATAATGAAATTTAAAGTCTTAAATTATTTAAAACAGATGCAGAAAAAGGTATTTGAGTCCATATACTTAACCTTAACCTTTTGTCAGATATTAAGAACATCAGAAGTTTCTAGTCCTGTGTCAGTAGTGCACTGTATATACTAAGTAACTTCTAACATGTACTGCAGTCAGCCCAAAACCCCACCCATCTGCGAGTTTAACAATAAATCCCATTCTTTGCTCTCATTCTGAGTGCATATGCATTCTGCATGCAGCTTCTGCAAAGTGCTTCTGGATTAGGAAAAACTGGTTTGGGCAATGCATTGAACCTTACCTGTCATCAGCATTGCGGAGAGATGGGAGACGGAAACTTGTGTTCCTGTCCAATTTCGACTGACTCTTTGTCCTCTTGATGGACCCTTTCAGCCGTTTACTGAAGAAGCCCTAAAATGAGAAGTTGCAGAAGTGAAACAGGGTAACTGATTCCAGTAATAAATCAATCAGTGCACTGTCACTGAGTCCAAACTTGGCAGTGATTCCTGCTGACAACAAGCTGCATTGGGATTCCTCTGAGCAGAAAGGCAGGGCTAGATTGCCAGTGACAGTTCCAGTATGTGATAGCCTCAAATTGTAATAATTAGGACTACTCATATTACAGGTGCACTTCAATGAATTCCAACTACTACACAAGAAGATTCCCCCCCATCATTTAATAGAATAGTCTTAGCTATCAGTATTTGTTCCATCTTCCCCTTTATATGCTATGTTTTTAATTCTTGGTCAGATTAAAAGTACAAAATGTCTTATTATGAGCTGATATTGCACCCACAGTTGCACCCAGGTTTCCCTTTTTAATTTAGATATAGCACGTTAAGATTTACAATAATTTGTAATTTTAATACAGAATTGAACTATCCAGAGTTGAAAATTTCAAAAGAGTTCACGTACTGGTGACTTCAGATACTAGTTCTGGCATTGCTTTGAAGCAAAGCTCAACTCAAAAATCTACTTATGATCTAAAAATACTAAATCTTCAAATAATCTATCTTCTGAAATACAACTGTTCACCAAACAATCATAGACTAAAGCCATATTAGTTGGAGGGAGCCTCTGGGGATCATCCAGCCAGGCTCCTGCTTAATGTGGGTGCACTGCTAACACTAGGTCAGCCTAACTCTGACTTTGTCTAGCTAAGTTTTAAAAACCTCTTGTGATGGAGACTTTACCACCTCTCTAGGTAACTCCGTCCAGTGCTGCATTAGCCTTTGAGTGAGAAGGATTTTCCTTGTGTTCAATAAAAACCTCCCAAGCAACAGTCTGCAGCTGCCACCCGACTATAGCATCTGCCACTGCAGGGAAAAATTTGGCTCCATTATCTTTGTAACTCTCCTCTCCATTGCAGTAGGCTGTCTTATATCACTCCTTAGAATTCTCTTTCCCAGATAAGTCCTCACTTTGTAATAGTTCTCCTTATTGATACCATCAAGACCCACTGTTGTGTTACAAGTAGTGAAACATGAGTACCTCTGACCACTGAAATACAAAGACAGGTATGTCTCTATAGGTGTGGGGAATCATGGAAATATTTCAAAACCTGCACATTTGATTTTCTTCTGTAGACCTTTAAATTTCTCTGAGTATAATATGCATTTTAAATAAATCATACTGTGTAAAAATACTTCCAGGGCTTGCCGACATACACGCACATATATTCTTTGGCATGATCAACACAGAGGTGCTTAATCCAATAGGATTAAGCAACGTTTTACTGGCCAAATATGTTCTGCTCTTTCACAGGTCAGCTGCACAAAGCCACTCTACCCTGTGCACTGCTGTTGGAGAGCTATTAAACACACGCAAATGAAACCATGCTTGTAAGAATATTATAGACTGGTTACAGGCTGGTAGAATTTGCTCAGAGTCTGTTCTTTTGGTGTGTACTGAACCAGCAGATCTAAAGCCTTACTTTAGTAAATGGCTAGTGACAGCGCCATCCAGCTGGGGCCAGCCAGCTTTCCCATAGTCCGTGTTTTGCTAAGATAGAAGTTGAGTACAGTTAATTTCGAACACATTTGCAAGCCAAGCCTCCGCAAGTTGCATTTGGGACATGTGACAGGCATTGCCCACAGCTGCCTCCTGTAATAGAGAAATCAGCAAATTGGAGACAAACAAGGTCTCCTGTTCTTTTCTATGCAGAACACGGTGAAAAGCAAGAGTTTAATTGGCTTCAAATGACTCACCCAGGCTGAAGTATGTGACTTATCTCTCACACTCATAAGAATCAGGACATCACAACAAATGATTACTTTACCTGTAATCTTTTAGTCTGAAAAATCTCACATCTTTTTCACCTCTTCAGGAAGAAAATGAGGTTTATCTACAATTGGACAGGGTGCTATGTTATTTCCTCTAGACATCCTTTCCCACAAAAGGTTTGACCAGGTGATCTTTTGAGATTCCTTCCAACCTGAGCTACTCTATGATTGTACAGTATTCAAAAGAAAGGGCTATTACCCTCTTCTCATCAGTGGATGCTAAATTGCTGGAAAAGAAGTTGCTTCCAAACAGCAAAGCCTGCATTTGTTCAGGGTCAAGACATACATTGCAAGCATCTCTCAGCCAAATTTCCAGTCTCACATTTGCCTTTATCTTCCTGTACTTTCAGTTCCTTTTGAAACAAAATGTATTCCCTTCCCTTTAAACAAGCACACCCTTCAACCCCCTCACCTTTCTTCATTCTGTTATTCTTGCTCATTTTACATTCAGTTTGTCCCTCTTCTTCCACATAATTCACTCCTGTATCCTAACCCTTCCTGAAACCACACAATTCCCCTCTCTGTACATACTGGTAGATGGGTTGTCTCTCTCCTCACACTTGTTCTCTGTTTCTTTTGATCGTTCTGTTCTCTGTTTCTTTTGGTCATTCATCAGAAGAAACAGATGTGGGGGTTTTGTCCAAGTGAGTCCTGCTCAGTTGTCAGGTGTCAAAAAAGACCCATCAAATCCACAGCTCCTCAGGCCCATACCCATGACATCTGCAAATGCAGCAAGATGGCCTGTCTGCTCTCGCCCATTGAGATTTGGATGGTGATATATTACTAAAAGCCTATCCATACCTGATGGTTGTAGGATCTTTCCAGCACATGCAGCATATTTCCCAAATACTTCTGTAGGAAACAACCTGCTCTCACACCAGAGCTTGACACACACCTGTCCATGGGCAGCACACAGAAATTGAGATGCCCATTCGGATGGTGCTGCAGGAGACAGAGGAAGAGGGAATCTGTTTTCTGCATCTAAAGGTAGAGCTACATTCAAAGCTGCCCATCAGTTTCTGAGGCTCACTAGGCAGCAGGCTCCTCTGGGGTGAAAGCTGCTATATGCTCCTGAAATAGGAAATAAAGTGGAAACAAAAAGGCCTGATATCTAGCTACTGCAAAAAAACACCCATAAATCTTCATAGTGTGGTGGGAGAAAAGTTACTGTCAATAGGGAAGAAGTGGTTTTAGCTGTGTGTGCCACTCAAACTCTACCCATGTTCCTGCATTTTTCTTGGCCCTGGTATTAAAAAAGTGCCTTCGAAAAAAACCCTGTAATCAATAGATGCTCTTGGACATCTCTAGGGGCCATTGCTGGAATTCAAGTAGAGGATGTATAGCACTTTCAAAGGCACTTTCATATATTCCAACCTCTCAGCATAAAAGGTAACAAACCCAACTACAGGGATTCAGATCTGGTGGACTGTGGCTTCATTCCAGTACCTCTCAGGCTACTCCAACTGCAAACACGAAATAACACAGTTTTTTTCCCCTTAAGGGCAAATAAGACAAAGCTGACCCAATTCAGCAGGGGCCCCAAAATATTTATATTTAATCATTCCAAATCCCAGTCAGAGAGGGACCGTGAATATTCATTTTTGTGTGCATGCACAATTTTAAATTAGCATTGCTTTAACATTACCGAAACATGTTCTTGGTTTAATTGAACATAATCTATTCCCCAATGAAATAAATCTGCTATCAGGGGCTGAATAAGGCTATCCAGCATTGACTACACCAAAAAAAAAGCGAAAAAAAAAAAGGTAAGAATATACTTAAGGATAAAAATTATTCAGACAGAGCATACTTATTGGTCATCCTGAAAAGACCTGTAAACATTTGCAGTATTTGCTCTCTGCACCTTGCTGGCAGTTCATGCAGGGCCAGTTCTTACAGATGGACAACCTGGGAGCAGCATGAAAAATTCACATGTGCCAGAACTGAGCAGAGTTTTTCAACTGCCGTTTGCCAAAGGAAACGCTTTTAAATACCGAATGCAGGTATAAAAAATGATGTAGTGATGAAAAATAAACTCCTAGCTGCAACAATACCATCTAACGGGAAGTTTTATTTCCTTCTCCTTTTATAGAGAAAAAAGCCCTAGCAAACTGTAGCTCGTATCATTAAAAAGACAAAACTACTCTTCTTTTGTTACTGCCTAGCTATTTCTCTTAAATGCTTATTTCAACACAAAATACACTGCTCTTTGGTTCTTATATTTAACTGAGCTTTAAGAATTATAATTTTAAAGACAGTGGGAATATTACTGCTTAAACAAACATCCTCAGACAAAGAGAAGTAAACTTCTTACCCAAACTGCCAGAAATTATGAGACTATGTTCTTAATGAAAAAAAAGTACTAAATATCTGGTAGGATAAATCAGCTAGGATGCAAAAGGATCAGTACTGTGTAAACATGGTATTTTATGAGTAGTCCAGTGAGAGAATAACTGTAGAAGAACGTGCCTTATTCCTTCAAAAGACAGATTTGATGGTCCACACCTAGTGGGACAAAGTTCAGTACAAATTCCCCTCAGAACCACAGGTTTATAGAAACAAGGATGGAAAAGAAAGACAGGGGAGTGAGAATACACAAGCACACACTGAGTCAAGTACGTGGAATAGGTTCAGAGCAGGTTCATCATCTCAGCCAAAAGCATCAAACACTGGGGTAAGAAATCCCAGTGATACATCATCTAAAAATAATTCAATCCCACTGAGAAGTCTATTCATCTCGTTTGGATGTTAAGCAACTCATCTCTCCCATTCTGCCAAAAAGAAATCGCCACAGAAGTGATAAATTCAGCAGGCTTTTATAACTTCCCTCCATAGCTACACAGGGAATGCACAGAAACTCTGAATCCCAAATATTTTAAATTCAGGGATGGTTGTTATTCAGGGCAGCTTTAGCTTTAGGAAATGTTCATTCTGTGCCAAAGATGACAACTGTCTGTCCTATTCTCAACAAAGCAGCACATGAACTGCCCAACAAATTCAAAGACAGCCCAAGTAAGAATTACTCAACTTTTTGACTATTATTCCCTATAGACGCACCGATTATTCATTCTGGAGAGAAGAGCCATGCATAATAAATAATGATTGTCTTTGTTGTTTTGGAAGCGAAAGGTTAATTCAGCCATGAACTAATAAAACCATATATAACTACTGCACAAATTATCCATCGATAAAATGCAATGGTAGTAAAGGAAGTTTCAAAGCACAAGAACTAGTGTAATACGGGTGACAAAGGTTCATCTTACACACATTGCTGTGGTGTGCAGCACTGTTACCTCCATTAGTTATTTCTGGGGATGAACACATTACCTCTTGGAGACTTGCAATGCAACTTGAACATCTATAATTCTTGCTGAGGAGCACTAATGCATTATTAACAACATCAGGTGGGTAACTTCATTTACAGAGTAATAAGACTTGTTCTCTCTCGGGAAGGTTTGGATGGGTGCAAAGATAACACTCAAGTGACTATGGACAACAGCAGAACTGCCTCTGAACTACTGCATGTTGTCAGTACACAAAGCATTTTATTTTTTAAGTTTCTTAAAAGCAGCTATCAAAGAGAAAACAAAACAAAAAACCATATCCATGTGAAAATGCTCTCCTGTGCCAGTAACACTGTAAAGCTATGGGAAGCAAAGAAGCAGGGGGAGATAGCCAGGATGTAAAATGGAAAGATACACCTAGGAGGATATTCCAGGAGTTAGGAGCAAACATGGTTTCTATCCCCTGTAGGACAGCAAAAAAATGCCAATATTAGGGAGAAGTTTGTCTACCAACTCAGTAACATACATTATTAAAATATTAGCAGTGACTACCTATGAAAAGGCTCTCACCACTCACATGGTATAAAAGCAGATGAAAACAACTATACGTACACCTTGGTGATAATATAAATAAGACAGTGACCGACAACAGTCAAATTTCACCATCAACTCATCTCAAAAGCCTGGCAGTGTGTGTCACAGAAGAGGCGGTTTGTGTACAGGCAGAGAACAATAAAAACCCATGTTTGAATGTATAAGCAAAGGATAAAGCACAATAAAAGTAAAGTAGTATTATGTAAATCTGCCATAGCTGTCACACTAATGCACCACTCTTTTCTCATCTCATCTCAGCAAGAAAACTAGAACCAAACTCCAGAAGTATAAACTGATTAAATGCAGAGAAGAGGGGGATTTACAAATGATATTTTTAAAAGATGAACTATTTGTTTTAGAAACAAAAGCAAGAAGAGATTATATGAGTGTATAAACCAAATAGAATGGAAATTAACTAAGCTCCTCATGCGCCCTGTTACATAAGAAAACCAAGGGACAATTTAACATGAGAGGCAGCACATTTAACTGATTGTCAGGAGACCTTTTCTAAATGCTATATATAAATCAGTCTGTAGAATTCTCTACCACAAGATATTATACAGACAAATTTTTTCAGCAACATTAAAAAAGGATTATGTGTTTATATAAGGAAGAATAACATATGTAGCTGCATTAGTCAGGTTTAAAAATAACAGGAGTGAGCAATTATCATGCTTCAGGACACAAGCTGATCAACAGCAAGGATCAGGAAGATATTTTTCTCCTGATGGGACAGCACTGCAGATTTGGCCAGATAATAATCTCAATTTTCCAATGAAAATTTGTCTACAGCCACAGGAGGGATGCAGAATAGGATGAAAAACTTGAAAAACAGTAATAAGAAAACTAAGGAAAAGGAGAGGATACTACAACTGGGATACATTGATAATGCATTCATTAATAAAATGTATCAGGAGATTGCATGTGCTCTGTGTGATGTACAGACAAAAGTACTGAAGGAATAACTGTTGCTGACAACCCCAAGCTGTGTGGTTCAGTTGATACGCTGGAGGGAAGGAATGCCATCCAGAGGGACCTTGACACGCCTGTGAGGTGGGCTGATGCCAGCCTTAGGAAGTTTAACCATGACAAGTGCAACATCCTACACCTGGGTTGGAGCAATCCCACCTACAGCTACAAGTTGGGCAGAGAAGAGATTCAGAGCAGCCCTGCAGAGAAGGACTTGGGGGTGTTGATCGATGAAAAACTGAACATGAGCCGGCTGCAGTGTGCGCTCGCAGCCCAGAAAGCCAACCGTATCCTGGGCTTCATCAAAAGCAGCATGACCAGCAGGTTGAAGGAGGTGATCCTGCCCCTCTACTCTGCTCTCGTGAGACCTCACTTGGAGTATTGTGT